>CM063112.1:54491457-54634767 GCA_031841125.1 Acanthococcus lagerstroemiae | reverse complement strand
AATCAATCACCTATCAAAACCATGTCCGATGTTAGAAATTCAAAATAACTAAAAAATTCCGAATGACCACGGATGAGGAAAAGAAAGAGTTAGCCACGTTGAAAGAATAATTCCTAAGAATTCTCATTTGAAACTCGCAAATATAATTTTTATTTTTAAATCGCCTATATATTTCTTTTATACTTACATTTAACAGTTTTCTTTCGCATTTTCAGGTTGACAGCGAAAATTGCCGGAAAGAACTGATAAGCCACGGTGATAGATATGCAGAACTGTAAATGCGCTCATTTTCACAGATAATTAGTTGTGGACAAGTTGACTCAACTCCGACGTTGAATTCGATCATGGCTCGAAGTTCTCGACACAGATTTGAAGCTAAGCAGCTAGTTTCGAACATTAGATATGGAATCAGGGTGGCCATGCGTAAGAACAAAAAAATGACCACGGAGATGGAATTTACACCAGCCATAAACCTTCTTGGCTTTTGAGGCGACCTTTAAATGTACTAAAGGCCGCTCAAATGCATGTCAACGTGTAGAGTGATGGGTTGAGAAGAACTTTGACCTTTAATTTCAAAAAAATATTCGTTCTGCATAGGGTGAAAAAATGAATCATGATTTCAAGAAATGCTAGCCTCGTCCACGTTGATGGAAGTTTTTGCCCTTTGAGCTCATTTTCCGCTAAAGGGGGGAGGGGTATGGGGTTCTACACAATTGCGTCGAGCAGAAAAAATCATAAACATACCAATCTATTATTTTTAATTTTCTGAAAAGAGTATAATGCTGAGAAAATAGCTGACACGCAAACTATCGCACTTTTCTGAGAATTACCCAAAAAAACAAAAAAATCGTACTCCGAATAGTGACTTGGAGGGCTCCAAAATAATGCTGTTGGGTTTACACCCGGTCCCCGTTCGAACGCTTTCCAAAATAATTCTCTCCTGCCCCCCCCCCCCAAAGTACAGGATGTACAGAACGGAGAAATTTTTTAAATTTCAAAATTCAAAAAATTTGAGTTACCTCTGTCTGTCTACTCAATTTTTAACGCAAAATTCAGACCTGCTATTTGAATTTGGCGATGCCTTTCCATTGCCTCGATACGCTCAAAAAATTAGGTATGACGGAAGAATAATTCCATTAATATGAATCGAATAAATGAAACGAGGTAACCTATTTCTATGAGTTCGGATTCCCTAAACCCATTTTTGAGGTTTTTTACAAGTTCCCTCTCCCCGAAGTATCCATAGGATGTCAACACATAAAAATTGGGTTTATTAGCATCTAATTATCAAGTTTGGTGTTTCTCAAGCCGCTAAGTTCATTCTTTGGGCTATTTTGGCGGTAACTCCAACTGAGGCGGCTTCAGGGGGGGGGGGTTAAATTCGAAAATATTGAAATTTTATCACATAGGATTATATTATAGCCCCCTGTGGAGCCTTGTGGACGAAGGCTCCAGCTAACATGAGTTCAAAAATTAACTTAGCTGCTCAAGACACCAATTCTAAATCAGTATGATGCAGTAAGTATTCAAATTTCAATATTTCTGATTGTAGCCCTCCGTGAAGCCTTCTGGGCACGAGACGCCGCTAAAATGACTTCGAAAATGAACTCGGTGACTCGAGAACTTCTATAATCAATATATGAGAAGCTACCAACCCAAATGTTCATTTGACCCCCTTTGTGTTATTTGAGGGCGCGTCTGTAAAACTCAAAAATAGTCTCAGAAAATCCATTAATAATAGAAATAAGTCATCGCGGGACATTTATTTAACATCGAGTGAAAAACGTAATTTTATGAGGAGACCCCCGATAGCTGTATTTTGAAACCTCATAAGCCCATACATGGAATTTTTTCAAAATTTCCCAGACGAGAGTCCTTCGTTACACTTCAAGGAAAACAAATTGTTTCGATCGGTTCAAAATCTTTTTGAACCTAATTCTTTTAATGTTTTTACCAGCGTTACCAACTCACAACTTCAGAGTTGCCTGGGATTGTATTTAAAACAATGCCTAAGATTGCCGGAGACTGAAGAAAATTTTTGGAACACATTTTTCGAATCTAGCACTAGAACTGACACACAGACTAACATCAGAAATATTATTTCATTAGGGTTTCTAAGCTGTGGTTTTTCGTTTTATCAACAAAAACAGACAGTACACTTGCAGCCAACTGATGAATGCTAGAATGATAGTTCGTAGCTCTCAGCACGCAGCAAAATTGCCGACACTCAAAAGTGTGAAATGTAAGAAATAAGTGTAGACAGAATTGATAGAAAATGCCTGACATCGGATAAAAAATACCTGAGTGCCGGGAGAATGCCGAAAGAATCTAGAATGGCCTAAGATCTCAGGCAATTGCCAGAGGGTTGGTAACACCGATTTTTATCGGGGAGTTTTTATGCTCAACTACAACCCTTTTGCGAACTGACTTATCATTATTATTATTATTTTAATACGGCAACTGGACTGCATTTTCTTATGGAAACAAAAATAAGAAAAAAATTTGTAAATGACACCCTGGATTCCTCTTCGAATAACGTGATATTTCAATGGGTTTCTCTAGTTTTTCGGTATCCACTGGCGGGCAAAAATCAAGGACCCCAATAATGTTGCAAAATAGGAGACACTCGATAACTGTAAGATTTTTTATACAACAACTGCCTTAAAAGTACGTCATTATACATTCGTTCAGCCGGTTAAAAGTTGCCTCTTAGGACACACTGTACCAGAATTTTAATTTCGTTTCTATTATAACACACTATCGCTTATTATTTCACGCTCTCGTAGTACAGTGTGTCCTGAGAGGCAAGTTTTCCCCGGCTATACTCCATTTCACGAAGAAACGCCCGAGTTATTAGTGGAAAATGTAAACAAGATTCACAAGACTGCTCGTCGTTCGTTTGCCGCAGGACCTCTTATTTCTCAAAAATCTTTGTTCTAGTACTGAAAAGTTCAAAAATAAACTGACAACTTCGACTGATACGTATAGGATATTTAATTCTGTTTAATTATATGTTGTATACGCGTGTATAAAGAATGCACAAATCAGTGCGTTTTGTTTAGTGAATGACGATGCCCGCTCACCGGTCACTGGACACTGATAACTCGGGCGTTTCTTTCGTGAAATGGAGTATAAAGCAAAAAACTAATGCATAATGACGTACGTTTAAGGTAGGTGTTGTAAAATAGTATATATTATGCAGCCAGTGTTAAAAGTGAGCGATTATTTTACGAGCGTGAAGACCGCGAAACGAGCCGACACTCGCTGCATAATATACAACTATAAAGTTTCAATGAACACAAGTGTAACTTATACGCTGTTGTAGTACTTTTAGCTACTTACCACAACCATATTGTCGTGAACACAAACAATTCACTCACGGTCTACGATGACCAGTGAACGAACTGACCCATTCATTTATAATATATAGGGAACCAGAAAATAATATGACAGTTTTCATCTCTCTCCCAAGAGAGTATTCCCAAGTAAATTATCAGTTACAGATAACGCTTATTATTATGGCAGAGGCTATAATTGATAAATACTTCTACTTGATGCAGAATAAATTATCATTTTGATGGTTTAGCCCCAGAGTACGGGATTTTACCTAAGGGTTTTTGGGATTTCGCAAACCGACATCCTGAGTACAAGATTTACCCGGCGGTATAGATAGCTGGGTTTCCAACTCCAGCATGAGCTGCATATTCTAAAAAAAAAAGAAAAAAGAGAAAAAAACAACATGTTTTACTAGTTTTTATATTTTGTTTCGTACGCCGCACAGTGGGCCACAGACCCCCCTAAAACGCTTATAATTCGAAATAATAAATGTTCACCAATAGATGAAACAAAATAGGCATGTTATTGTACATACATTAAACCTACGAAACGCGTAAACAGTAGCCGGTATCCCCACCCCCAACGTTCATACGCGTGTGATGAAGTTTGGCTACTTTTTCAAACATGTGTAATTCACGTTTATGTTGATGCATTTTAATGTTCAAACAATGAATTCGATAGCCGAAAGTAAGTACTTTTACGTCGTTTAATTAGTTTTTATTTATCACCATGATTTATTTTACTACTGGCGCTCAAGTAGACAGTTTTTTATGAAAATCAAAACATGTATTGAAACAAAAGTTTATAATCGGGCAGTATCGTGCGTTCTCTCTTGCATAGGAATGTGTATTAGGGAGTGGTGCAAACTATGTTTTAGCGATTTTTTGCCAAGAAGTGCCAACTTGCTTTACACGTGCGTTTTTCTATTGAAAATGCAGCAATTTTCGTCGAAATCGCCGAAACAACGTATTTTAAGATTATAATATGACATATTCGAATTCATTTGAATCCAAATACCTAATCCAACCATAAAAAGATATAAAATGAATGTTTCCAATCAAGTATATCGATTAAAATTACCATATTTTTAAAGAATAAGACAAGGGAATCGATCCGCAATTGTTTTAACCATGTAACAGGTATTTAAAATGAAACGAATTTTGGAACGTTTACGAAGAATGTTTTCTAGTGTTAATGTTGGTTGTTTCGAACCAATTTTAAAACGAGTTACGTACTCGTACATAGGTATAACGAAATGTACGCTGATGTATTCGTAACGCTAATGCAATGCGAAGTAATTGGTTGAAATCTCGTTAGCAGGCATTTCTTTTTAACATCTTGAAAGAGAATTTACAGTTTTCATCACTACATACTTTCAAATTACATACCTAGGTATTTATAAAAGTCGAATGAAAAGGCTATCAAATGAAGAAAAATTTAGAACATTTTATTTTCATTTCTATCAAATAGGTGTATCAAAAGGTTTGAGTTTCTAATATAATGAAAAATCCAATTATGTATTTTTGATTGGGTACTTGATGTTTTATAGATTCGTCAAGATTGGATATTTTCAATCGATATTTTTATGTAGATGGAAGATTTATGAGAGACCCATCCGACCTGCTGCTATGCCTATTAAATTTGTTTCCAAATATAGAACATAAACTTCTTTCTCAGCGTGTTTCAAATTTAAAAAATGAATTTTCAAAAAGATGGGCTACAGCACGTCGCTCTTACGGTATATTTTTGAATCAGAATTCTTCATGGCTAAGCAAACAGTTTATTGTACCACCACCATCGCCGCCATCACCACCATCGCCGCCATCACCACCATCGCCGTCGCCTACACCAACGTCCTCGCGAGGAAGAAAAAAGATGGAAAAATTTTCGAATTTAAGCGAGACGAGAAAACGGCAGCTGATCAAGGATGACAAAGAAGAAAACTCGCCATCTTATGTTTTATACCTTACAGAAAAAAAAATGAAGACGTGCAAACGAAAACCAGAAGAAAAGCTCATCAGATTGATTCAAGAGGGAAAGGCAAAAGAAATTCTAGATCGTTATGAAAAATCAGAGCCGAAAACTGCTAATGAAGGAGCAGAAATTTTAGTAAATGGAAACTTTTCAAAAAGACAATATCAATTTATAAAGGATAATCTAGGGAGACTGCCCGCCTATAATGAAGTAAGATTAGCGAAAAATAATTGCTATCCTGACAATATGAAATTCACGGAAACCGAAGCTGTAGTCCCACTACAAGACCTTTTAGACAAGACAGCGGTGAGGTTTTGGGAGTTGTTATCCAAAATAACTGAAGATCGAAATTTAAAGATTTTTTATAAATACGGATTTGATGGAGCTGGTGGTCAAAATGAGTATAAACAAGTTTTTAAAAAAGGTAAAAATTTCGTAAAAAATTTTAAAAACGTATAATTCAGAATTTTGCATCACTCAAACAAAACGAACTAATCGCATACTTTTTCAGTAGATGAAAATAAAGAAATTTTAAATGAAAATTCAGAAATTTCAGACGAAGATGAAAGCGAAGAAAGTTCAGACGAGAATGAAAGGATTAAAGGTAGATGTTATACGAGTATATTTTTTTAATTAAAAAAAAAAAAATTATTTCGTCCTCAATGAGAAAAAAATTGATTTTTCTGGGTGATTCTTCTATAGATGATACAGTTTTCATCTCCACAATTGTTCCGATTGAAATTCACGATAGCCTCGGACAGAAAATTTGGCAAAATAACGCCCCCTCTTCAACCAAATTTTGTAGACCTTTACGGATGTGCTATGAAAAAGAAAATCGAGAATCAATTTTAAAGGTGAGGCAAATTTCAGTACATCAAATTTCAACAAAAATATAGTAAAAGGTATTCTTATACATATCTACTTATATTTTTAAGGAGAAAAATCGCTTGGAAAATGAAATTAAAAATCTAAAGACAACAATTCTCGAATTAGATGATCCCATACATTTCACCCACGAACTGTTCTTCACGGTAAGAAAGAAATTTTGAAACTACTTTACTAAGCAGGTACCTATTTATGTATTTCATGCAATGCAGCTGCAGTATTTAGATAATAGTTTGGCCTGAACATTTAAGTTATCTTCATATGTACCTACTTACATACAGATGATTGATGGTAAGACCATAAACATTGTTTCGGATACAAATTCGACTTCGAGGTGCTACATATGTGGCGCTATGCCATCAACCATGAATGATCTCACTGCAATGAAAGCAAGAGTTCCTCACGTAAAAACCGAGCATTTTCGATTTGGAATTTCACCACTACATGCCCGAATAAAGTTCCTGGAGTGCGTACTGAAAATTTCGTATAGATTAGATTTACCAGAAACCAGGCGAAAAAAAGGTACCATGAATGGTTTGAATATAATTTATATTTCAGGCAGGCAGGGTTAATATGGGTAATTTTTAATTCTAAAATTTTGTAAATTTGATATTTAATAGGTACTCGATTGACAAAGGCTGAAAAAGAGATGGTAGCTGCCAAGAAGAAAAGAGTTCAGGCGGAATTCAGAAAATTAGGGTTACCCATTGACCAACCAAAAGCAGGTAACGTAATCGAGAACGAAGTATTTTGATTTCATAATGGTATGGTATAAACTGTTGAGATTTTTTTCCCATAATACTCGTATAATTTATTTTTAGGGTTTGGAACTAGCAATGATGGTAACACATCCAGACGGTTCTTTGCGAAGTCAACCATAGCTTCAAACATCACCGGAATAGACGAAGATATAATTAAGAGGTTCGGTACACTCGCTAACGTGCTAAACAGTAAAGAAAAAATTAATGAGAACTTTTTCGAATCATATTGTCAACAAACAGCAGAAATTTTTGTGCAGAAGTATCCGTGGTAAATATTTTGGTTTTTTACGAAAATTTCTCTTCTGTGAATCTGTTTTGATGTTTGAATTTGTTTCAAGGTTTCAAATGAGCACCAGCGTGCACAAGATACTTCTGCATGGGTCTGAAATAATCCGAAATTTCGTCCTTCCTATCGGCATCCTCAGCGAAGAGGCGCAAGAAAGTCGGAACAAGGACTTTAAATCTTTCAGAAATATTTTCGCGAGGAAGTCCAGCCGTACGAAAAATATTACAGACGTGTTCCAAAGATTCATGGTAACCAGTGACCCGATCATTAGCAGTCTCAAGAACATTAAAAAGAAAAAAGCTCATGAAGATGACAGCGACGAATTCAGAAATTTTTTTATGCCGATACCCGAAGATGGCGATAGCAGTTAACACCAGCAATTAAAATTTTTACACGTTATGAACATGTGTGACACATAAATATGAGCAAAATTTTTAATTTACCCTTTCCCCACGGCTCACCTCTACCCGTACAAAAAAACTGACTTCAACGACCTCGAAAACATGCCAATCGATGTGTGACACATAAATATAAGCAAAATTTTGAATTTACCCCCTCCCCACGCCTCACCCCCCACCCCTACAAAAAACTGACTGCAGATTCGAATTCTACGACCTCGAAAACATGCCAATCGATGTGTGACACATAAATATAAGCAAAATTTTGAATTAACTCCCTCCCCACGCCTCACCCCCACCCCTACAAAAAACTGACTGCAGATTCGAATTTTACGACCTCGAAAACATGCCAATCGATGTGTGACACATAAATATAAGCAAAATTTTGAATTTACTCCCTCCCCACGCCTCACCCCCCACCCCTACAAAAAACTGACTGCAGATTCGAATTCTACGACCTCGAAAACATGCCAATCGATGTGTGACACATAAATATAAGCAAAATTTTGAATTTACCCTCCCCACGCCTCCCCCCCACCCCTACAAAAAACTGACTGCAGATTCGAATTCTACGACCTCGAAAACATGCCAATCGATGTGTGACACATAAATATAAGCAAAATTTTGAATTTACCCCCTCCCCACGCCTCACCCCCACCCTACAAAAAACTGACTGCAGATTCGAATTCTACGACCTCGAAAACATGCCAATCGATGTGTGACACATAAATATAAGCAAAATTTTGAATTTACCCCCTCCCCACGCCTCACCCCCCACCCCTACAAAAAAACTGACTGCAGATTCGAATTCTACGACCTCGAAAACATGCCAATCGATGTGTAACACATCGATAATAGTTGAATTCTAATTATAAGCGTTTTAGGGGGGTCTGTGGCCCACTGTGCGCCGGACGGATGGCCCACAAAACACCAAAGAAATTCCGGTGAGTAATGTTACCCCGAGATCCACTGAGAGAAACATGTAGGACTATACATGTCTGGACCGTTTTTATTCATACAGAAATTTACCCAGAAATTTAAAAAATAATAATTTCGACAGATGTTCGGACCAGATATCCAACTGCACATAGGAGGGCTCATTCCCTAAATTGCTTCTGAGAACGGTGTGAACATTTCCGTTAATCTGCTTCTTAAAACTGGGCCAACACTAAGTAAACCTCTGCTTAAGCTTCTTCAACGACGTCACTCAACAGGCAGACTCCCTCATTCTCCATTTCCAGTCCAGTTACCAACACTTCATCGGCAATCTCTGCTTCAGGATCTACAGCCCTTCCAATATTATCTTAAAGGCTTACAACCATCACAATTACTTCAGGAGCGGTATTCCCGAAAAGTTGTTACGGTAACCACTCATAACAAATAGTCCCAAGGTGGTGTTAGAGTGGTTATGAGATGTTATTCAACATTGCGGTAAATGGGTAACAACTCATAACAACTTTTTTATAACAACGGTTGTTATCATAACATCGCATAACAACTTTTCGAGAATAGTGGTCCAAGTGTAAGTTAAACTACTGTCATAGACAATTGCCTCTACAACAAGAATATAGGTATCAGGTACTTAACTGTCATTGATTTCCGCCTCAGTCACACAAATAACTCAATAGCAAAAGTTTAATGTCCATGTTGGAGTGTGAGTGAACTTGGTAAATTCTGTATGTAGAGTGTGCCAATATGGCATAACAACCGAAAGCGCTCTGGACTACAGAAGAAAGAAATTGTGAATTGGCACACTCTAAATACAGAATTCAATAGTAAAAAATGAGCAACGTCTTCAGCAGCACCGACTGCCGCATTTGCAATAGCTGGAGAGTCACCTTCGCCTTGGCATACTGTATCCAAAAATCGAATTTCCGCCCCCAGTACCAAGCGGTTATCGTGATACTGACGCTTTTCCGAACTTCTATTCTCAAATTGTAAAAATAAAAACAAGATGTATGTTGCACTATACCTCTGTAGCAGAGTTGGACGTTATTCGAATAATAATCATGAATAACAGTTCAATCATTATTCGTTATTCATTATTCGTAAACACGTAAAATTATTCATCAATCATTATCAGTAAAATGAAGATGTGAATAATATTCGTCAATCATCGTTATTCGTTATTCATTCCCAGTAACAAGACAAAAAATTTAACGAGGATCAGTGGTGTAGCCAGGATTTTCCAAAGGGGCCGGGGAAAAATAAGATTTTCAAGGGAGAAAAAGTAGAAAATTGAAGTATTTTTTAAAAATTGCCCAATATTAGAGGACTACGTAAAAATATTGGGAGGGGATTTGTTTTGTTTGTGTGTGTGTGGGGGGGGGGGAATATTTTTGAGGATGGGGTATTTCTTCTTGTGGAAATTTTCTTTTTTTTTTGGGGGGGGGATTTTCTTGTTGGGGTGGGGATGGGTGTAAAAAATATTTTTGGGGATTTTTTGGGGGGTACAAATATTTTTGGGTGGGGGAAATTTTTCTCCCTAATCTTACTGGGGTAATTAGAAAGTAAATAAAGTTTTTCCGATTTTCTCGGAGGGGGGGGGCAAATGACTGCGTCAGGGGAGGGCAACGCCCCCCTGGCCCCACTTTGGCTACGAGTCTGATTTCATTATTCGCGTGATTGATGTTACTGAATACTGATTACTGAATAATGAATGACTATTCGTTATTCATACTACTTATGACTAACGAATAAACTATTCGTTATTTGTTATGCATGCGCATGTGAATAACGAATAAATTATTCATTATTCATGAATAACGAATGAAGGTTGCGTTATTCATTATTCAGTATTCTAATATTATTCTACCCAACTCTGACCTACTGTAGCAACGTGTTCCTGTATTGTCTGTCTTTGTCGGTCTGTTTGACTGTCTCCTTGATTGTCTTTCTAACTTGTTTGCCAACTGTCCATTTCTCTGTCTGTCCATCTATCTCACGGGCTCCTTGCTACCTGTCTGACTGAGCGATTTTATCTGGTAAGAAACGGAGATAAGAGTTCAGATCCAGGAGCCTAGATTCCTCTAGCTCTCTATATCTTATATTCAGTGCATCATTTCTTACTACATAGTAGGGCGGTGCAATTTTTTTCTCGAAAAATAGCGTTTCCAAGGGTTTAATTCTAATAAGAGTAAAGATATTTCAGCCAAAAATTTTTTCAAGGCGAAAAATATTTAGGGGTCGCGCACCTGTGGTGATGTTGAACATACGATTTCCCGTAAGAAGAATTCCAATTCTACTTTCTAAAAATCGAGTTTGACCATAAATATTGGATTGACTGACAAGAAATAGTGCATCAATTGCGTGCCCAACCAAATTTTTATGAAAAAATAATTTTCAAGATCAATGCCACCGTTTTCAATTTTGGTACAAAGTGAACTTTCATCAGAATCCACGACGAAGACACACAAATCCATAAAAATGTTGAGGAAAATCATAAATTTCAAATTAATGCTATCACCCATAACTTTTTAATACTTTGCTGGTTTTTCTCGCTGGATCAATTTAGTGTATAACAACTACATACTTCATTTGGCCAATTAACCCTTGGTATAGCACCACTCTTCACCCATGAATGTTTCTATATTCTGCTAATATAGTCCCTCGTTGGGTCCGGTTTATTTACATATTTATTTTTTATTATGCTTTCCAAATAACAAAATTACAATTTATACAAAGTACTTGTACAGTACAATTTATACTTAAAAGTACTTGTTGCCTTTTTGGGCGAAAGCCGACCTCAGGCTGTACCATTCGGGCCTGCATTGGACTATCCCATGGAACATTTTGTGCCCCAGTAAACCAAAGAAATCATCAGACCATCTCCTCATTTGCCGACCTTGAAGGCGCTTCTTATGTCTCAAAAACCAAAAGGTTATTCTTCTACCCCAGTTATCTTCTTTTATTCTTGCTAAATGGCCTGCCCAATCCCACTTACGGTACAGGCATTCCTCCACTATGTTTTTGTTGCTCTTGACTATTTTTTTTATTTTTTCTATTCTAATTATAGATTTTTGTCTTAACTTCACGAGTGGTATCTCCATTTTTGTTTGTTGCACCATAGTGGTATGGACCTATAATATTTTCCCCCCCAAATTCTCTTTTCCCGATTTGTGAATTGAAATCACATGTTATAATATATTTTACGTTATTTTCTTGGTTATATTCAGCTACTACTTTACTTAATTCTTCATAAAATTCTTCTATTTCTTCATCTGGTGTATTTAAAATAAGACCATGAACCTGGATTATCGCTAATTTGTGCCATCTGTCCAAGAAGGAACTCAACCACTGCTATTCTATCATTTATACTTTTGAGGTTGTGAATATGTTTCTTATATTTTTCGTTAATTAAGAATCCCACCCCCTGTGACGATCTGAACTTGTATAATACCAAATAATATTATTTTTTGTCTGCATTATATTTTCTGTTTTAGTCCGCACCTCTTATAACCCTAGTATACCCAAATTGACTCTCATAAATTCCCGTTCTTGATGTAAAAATTTTTGGTTCTCACGTAATGATCTGGTATTCAATGAACCTATTTTTATAGTGTGAATATCTTTTCTAATAATAACATTCAGTTGAGTTCCCTTTTTTAGACTTTTTCCTGTTTTTTTAATTTGTTTGGCGTGTCTTTTACTTTTTTTTTTCTTTTCTATAGCAGAATTTTTTCCAAAAGTATTCCTAATTTTGTTTGCTTTACTTGAGTACATAAACTGGGTATAAGGCCTTACCTGCCCATGCTGACCAGGCGGAACAGGACAGGGGATGGGTCCGGTTAGTTCCTCACAACTGATTCATTTGGCCTTAATTCAGAAGCACCTTCCAGGCTTCATAGTCAGTGCATCAAGTTTCGAAACATTTTCAAAATCAACAATTTTGAATTAACGACCGTTTCTCCGTCAAGTTTTTACCCTGAGTTCAAATTCGTTATTCAAATTAGGCGGCGACGCTCCATTTCTGAGATACGCTCGAAAATGTTGATGAAATTGGTCAAGAAATAACTCTAGCTAAGTTTTTACAACGGATTTGAATGTACCTAAAAAAATTGAGTAATAAGCACCAGAGCCAATGCCTAGCCCCCCGAAACACTTTTCGTCCCAAAAAAGACATGATAATATAAAATTTTTTTCAAAATTAGAAGAAATCAAAAATTTTGAATTAACGAGAGTTTCCCACCCAATTTTGCACGCCGAATTCGAATTCGTTGTTGAAATTGGACGCCGATGCTCCATTCCCGTGATATGCTCGAAAAAATGACTCTAGCCCAATTTTAACGACGGACGAGAATTTGTCCTAGGAAATTGAGTAATTAGCACCAGAGCCGATGCCGCAGCTCTTGAAAACTTTTTAGCCCCCCCCCCTCTCAAAAAATATGATGTAAGAATTAAGAAATTTTGCACATGTGAAAAAGAAAAAATTTTGAGTTAACGAATGTTCTCAACTCAACTTTTCACGTTGAATTCAAATTAGTTGTTCAAATTGGACGACGACGCACCGTTTCCGAGATACGCTCGAAAATGTTGGTGAAATTGGACAAAAAATGACTCTGGCTCAATTTTGACGACGGATTTGAAATCGTTTCGAAAAATTGAGTAATTAGCACCAGAGCTAACGCCGAAGCTCCCCGAAAATTTTTTAGCCTAAAAAAAAACCGTGATGTAACGCCACACCAAATAAGACACGACGAAGGAAGAAAATAACAGAATGTATAGTTTTAGCAAATTCTGAAACCCTTTACAATATTTCCTTGCTTTATTTAGAATATTACAAATATCTTAAAAGTCTTAAGAATCTTAAATGGAAAATTTTAGGAAACGTTTTACTCCTAGAAAAAGGTACTCGGTTATGTAGGCTTAGAAAATGTCAACACTTTTCCCCTCTATTCATTGAAAATGAAGGAATTAAGTGTTTGTTACTGAAAAAATTGAAAGTATGGAAAAATTTTCAAAATTATAAAAGAAACAAAAATGTTGAATTAACCATTATTGTTTTTCACGCTGAGTTCAAATTCGTTGTTCAGATTTGGCGGCGACCCAGTTACCAAGATACACTCGAAAATGTTGATAAAATTGGTCAAAAAATGACTCTAGCTCGGTCTGGACTGTAGCACCGCCCCAACACACCACTTGCTGCACCTCACCCAATGCGGCTGCACCGTACTGTATCATCCATAGGAACCCTGATCCACAATTTTATCCCACACACCTGTGCTGGCACTAGCATCCTCTTAGAACATCACCCGTAGTAGACTCCAAAAGTATGCAAACTCATCCCTAGGGAGACCAGTGAACGCTAAGACTCGCATCCTACGAGCACCCTCAGCATCCCCGCAGAGCGGAAAGGGAGGGGAACCACCCAGCAGGGTTGCGTACAATTTTGAATTTAGAATCATTGAGTTGACCAAAAAAGGTGTGGATGCCATATTTCTAACGCCCCTGGATCCGCCGAAAGGGGCTAATTGTTCCGCAAATGCCTAAAATGTGAAATAATAAAATTTACACTGTTGGTGGCAAATATGTAGAAATTTGAGTTTTCTGAATTGGTAATTTCATTTTCCAGGCTGTATTGGTTCACCCCCCCCCCTTTCATATTCGTCCACATGGTGGATTTGAATATTGTACGTTACGTACATCAGAATATTTTACGTTTCAGCTTCTTGTGGATCAATATGGGTGAGGATTGGGATCAAGAAACCCTAGAAAATTAAATTCCCGACCCAGAAAACCCGAATTTTGACATTCGTCGCCTCGGTGTAAATACCAAGTAAGTCCAAGAATTCGTAAACGTCAGAAAACACAAAAAACTGAATAGATAATTTGGACGAAGGACTTCCAAAGTTTTTGATTTCGCCTCTAGGAGTAGTAAAGTGCACTTTCGACTTAGAAACAAACCAACTACTAACAGAGTACGTTGAAAAAAATCTGATTTTTATAAAAATGAGGGTGTTCAAGAGCGCTACAAAGTCCTTACACACATCATCAGCAAGGTTGAAAAAGAAGTTGGTACTCGACAAAGTGCTATAAAAACCAAAGATAAGCTATCACAGAATACTAAAAATTAATCAGTAAAAGGGCTAAACTCAAAAGTAAAAAAGGTAGGTATAGACGACAGGGATGAAATAGAAATAGCAGAAATTAACAACTAATCAAGAAGGAAATTAGAGAAAACATACAGGAGTATGAAGAAAGTAAGGTAATAGAAACACATCAAAGAGACCTGTTCAACAAAAGCAATAAATAAAGTACTAAACAGAGGGGCCAAGCTATGGCCAAAACTATCACAAGGAGATGCATCCTCCACATACAATAGAAGTAAGCAACGCAATATTACGAAGAATTGTACAAGGACAAACGAAACAAAAACACAAAAATTACTTACCCACTGATACAACTGGATAACCAGGAAGGTGAACCAGAGATATTATGGAGAGAAACTGAAAAATTTTTAGGAGAACCAAATAAAAGGAAAATTCCGTTCGACGCAATTGAAAATGAAACATTAAAAACCTGTTGTAAATCCTTGGCAAAACCTTTGACTCTACTATTTACAGATATACTCAAAACAGGCTACAGCCCCACACAATGGAAAGAAACCGAACTCATCCTTTTACATAAAAAAGGAGACCCAGGAAAAATCGAAAATTATAGACCTATATTAGCCTTAGTTCCAATGTAGCAAGGCCTTTTATGAAAATAATTTATTAAAAACAGAGTGTACCCTACTTTCAGCCACCAGAACAAGCAGGCTTCTGTAAACAGTTTTCAACAATAGATCACATTCATACCTTAAGCCAATGGATAGAAAAGGCGATCAAATACGACATCCAAGTAAATATGTGGCAGTTTCTATAAAAAGAGGTAACTGCGTCGATCCGATGAATTTTGAGTTATGGACAATAGGTAACAGAGCAATGAATGCCAATTCCAACGAGCTATTGGCGAGATTTGTAGCCTTTTCTGTTCTGGAGATACAGGTGGTCGAAGAAGACGAGTGTAACAAGAACGCGCGAAAACACGTTATTGGGAAAAACGCGTTTAAAATTAGACACACCTTTTTCTCCCACTCTGTCAAGCGGCCCTAACTCGCCGCGGAATCACGTTACCAGCCTCGACGAGGGCTTGTTGGAAAGGTAATTTTTCGCTCTTTTGCGTGGTAACAATTCTGAACATCGGATTTATTCGTGACCTCCGAAAAACCACGAAGAAGCGAACGCAGACATTCGCATTCTTTTCTCATTCTCTTTCATAATTCTCTTTCTCTCTCTCCCACTTCTGTCTCATGCGTGTAAATTTTGTACCTTCGTTATTGCGATTTTTTTCTATAGAAATCAACCCAAATCTCAAAACTGATGTTTTCAACCAAAAAATTTTGTTTTTCTTTTTTCGTGTTTTCTGAGACTTCAATCGAGTAACAAAGTCCTTTTTATAGAAACTGCCACATATACTTTTTGTGGATTACAATGAGGCATTTGATTTGGTATATCATGGAAAAGTATGGAGAGCTTTAACAAACAAAGGAACTCCGAAAGAAATAGTTAAGGTAATTCAGAATAGCTATGAAGAAGCAAACGCCCATATAAAATTGGACAAGAAGGGAAAATCATTCAAAATAGAAAGGGGAGTTACACAAGGGATCCCCTATCCCCAAATATCTTCAATGCAATACTAGAAGAAATATTCAAGGAAATGGGATGGGAGAAGAAAAGCATAAAGATCAACGGAAAATGGCTTAGTAATCTACAATTTGCTGATGATCTAGTAATAATAGGGAAAGATACTGAGGAAACTACAAGAAGCAAGCGAATCTAAAGGTCTAACCATAAATACAAGCAAACTAAATACATATCAAATAAATTGGAATCCATACTTGAGATGAAAGGAATCGTGATAAAACAGGTCAAGGAATACAAATATCTAGGCCAAATTGAGTGTCTCATGCACACTTGACCTAAGTAACATTTTAACAAAAATGAGTTTAATACATATTCTTATAGACCTCAATGTCGTCTATCGGGCTACACTCACAAATGATGAATTACTTCCTTATTTAGCCCGCTAGATGGCGTCAACCATTTGAGCCACGTATATAACACAACGTTATTTATAATTTTCAAATCATTCTCCTGAAGAAAAGCGTTTTTGTCACTCAGGTCAAGTGTGCATGAGACACTCGAAATAATATCTATGGAAAATAAAATGAAGACAGAAATAAACAACAGAATTCAAAATAGCTGGAAAAAGGTCTGGTCTCCAAAAGCTATACTCAAAGGTAAAAGCAAAATCGAAACAAAAATTCTAAACTCGTGCGGAATCCCAGTATTACTTTACAACTCTCCTTCCTGGATCACAACAATGAAACAAGCTGGAAGGCTCCTAGTAACTCATAACAGTATGCTAAGAAGTATCCTCAGACTGGAGCTAAAGGACAAAATAAACATAAGAACACTAAGGGAAAAAACAGCAACTCACGGGAATAATGTGCGGAGGGGTGGAAACCGATCGTCTACGGTGGCGTCGGGTAGGGGAATCTTATGCCCAAAAGTGGACGAGTTTTCAGCTGTAACTGGTAAACTTTAACAATCTAAGTTGCAATGTAATAGAAATAAGTTTAAATATAAGTTGTGAACTCTAAGCTGATAATAATAATAAAACGAGGCGACGATTTGACGCCAACATGAGTAAATTTTATTTACATTTCTGGCTCCTGTGGACCAATATGAATGGGAGTTAAGACCAAAACAACCTCGAAAATGAAATCCTCGTCTCCACAAACTCTAATCTTGATGTATTTAACGTATCTAGTAGCAGTTTTGAGGTTCTGCCCCTTCTGTACTCTTTTGGCTTATCTTTTCTAATTTTGCTTTCAATCCGAGCCCTGAAATCCGCCCTTTCGAGCATTACCTCAGAGACGTCAGGGAGGCTATTAGGGCTGTCTCAGCCCTTTTCTCTTCTTTCCAAAAAACTGGCCCAAGTCGAAATGTGGCGAATTGCTACGTGGGCTCGCACCCGGGACCTCCAGATTCCGAGACCAGCGCGCTATCCACTCGGACAACCGAACCCCGGATATCTCTTCTAATTTTGCTCTCGACTCGAGCCCTGCCCTTATGGTTAGCAAGGGGAAAAAACAACTCAAAAATGAATTCATTGCCCCCGTAAGTTATGAAAGCCGACTTTTATACATTTTTATGTATTTTTATGACTTCGTCACGGACTATACTGACGAAAGTTCACTAAGACGGGGGGAGGGTATTGATCTCGGAAAATTTTCTTCGTAAAATTGCGAATGTTTTTCGGCAAGAAGAAAAGAGGGCTAAGACAGCCCTAACCGCCTCTCCGGCGCCTCTGAAATAACGCTCGAAAGGGCGGATTCCAGGATTGGGGTTGAGAGCAAAATTAGAAAAGGGAGGTACTCGATTGATAGGTAATGCGAACCAGGTAAAGAAATTTAAATATTAGGTAGTCTGATAACGCAAGATGGAAGAAGTAAAACCAAGTAAAGAGTAGAATACAACAAGCTAAAGGAGCTTTTTTTCCAAAATGGAAATTTACCTATTTAAAGCCCATATAGATCGGAAGTAAGACTGAGATTCCTTCGAACGTATATTTGGAGTACAGCACTGTATGGATGTGAGATCTGGACAATAGGAACACAAGACAGAAGAAGGGTAGACGCTTATAAAATGTGGTATTACCGGAGAATGTTGAAAATCAAATGGATAGAAAAGATCAGGAATTATGAAATTTTAAGGTGTACAAGAAGGAAAACAGAAATTCGGAATATAATTGTAAAGCGAAGAGTTAATATGATAGGTCATAATGTAAGACATCAAGGGATATTGTTATCACTACTAGAGGGAATGACTGAGGGGAAAACTGGAAAGGAATATCGCTCTCCAGTTAGGATATCAGATGGTGCTGAATATGTATCCTGTTAAATACTTATCTTCCCAGGGTAAAAATAAATGTAATGGAATATAGGAAACACCACCATAAGTTGGGGGAAAACTGTTTTTCTTTCCTGCACCTTATCGAGGGAAAGTACCGAATGTTTGCATCGTCCAATTGCACATGTGTCATGTATCTACAATGCAAAACTGACTCGAATATTCCCTTTTGTATATTCGCTTGTGCCAATATTTTTCTCTCTTTTGCTCTCCTGAAAATACTTATTTTTCGACTTAAGGTGTGGTTTCGTGGACTGTATCACACATATGCGTCATCTCAGTCATTAACTAAGTTACTCAACCTCATTCTAAAAAATTTTGTATCCAGGTTCATAGTCAAGTCAAATATGTAGGGACGGCGACCAAAATATATCCATGCCAGCCGGACTGAGAAAAATTAGTGCGAGTAAAAATATGTATACTTTGAAGAAACGGAAATTCAAGTTCAATTTGCTACAGGTCTCTAGAGTCAATGTGGGAAGAAACTCCAGCTCAAAAGACATCGTGACACAATCAACTGCTATGTTTTACTCCAGGGGCGGAGTGGCCGGCCGGAAAACCGGGCAAAATTCTTGGTGGCCTCAAAAGAATATAGCCCGACGAGGGAATTGATTAACATCTTCAAACCTCTTCAGTGTTTGTTTATGACATTATTGCTCTTGCTAGGTTTCAGATTTATTAAAATTCTTCAAGATATGTTCAAGAAAAATCTTACGGACTCAGGCAACACACTATCCCAAGCCTCGAGGTTTTTTAAAGAATTTTCAGATTCTACGATAAATAAATGAATACAGCCTTGAAACAGATGTTTCGGTCCACCCACTGGGACATAGGCCTCCTTGATCAATTATTTTGATACAAAAATTATAGTCTAATTCCCCTTGGTGACAAGCCAGTACTGAAAAATGGTTATGAAAGAGTTTTCCTTCTCTATAAGGGGCATGCAACCTGCATGGCACACCAGACTAGTCAGGTGTTAGTAGGCTATAGGGCTAACCCAATTGTAGTCTTTTTGAATTCCGGCGGAACAATTAAATTGAACTCCACCTCTTGCTACAATTGGTGTGGCTTGGTCGGATGTTAAAGCTTTTCATATATTACCATGTATTTCATTATTTTCTTATCATATTTTAATCTTAAAAATATTCGAATCCGCGTTCCGTGGTTTAGGAGGCAGCATTCGAATCCACTCGGCCACCAAGCCACAGATTCTTCGATACTTCATTCAGAATCGCTCAGATATATACATCACAGATTATACATCGTTGTTACACGGTCTCTGCTTGTTAACGTTTATATTTGTAGTCGGTAGTATTTTTCCCCACAACTATGTTACGGGTTTCAGACTCTTTTAGATTTGCGTTAGCCTTTTTGATATCCACTTGGATAGGACTCTTGACGTTCCTTGGCTTCTTAAATCTTGCTTAAAATTTTTCAAGACTTTTGAACACGATTTTCTCATTTCTAAGAATCTTTGGGATTCGTTTCAGGACTATTCCCGGCTTCATTGAGATTCTTGAAGACTATTCTCAATATTATTAGGATTAATTGAAACTTTCCCATTCTTATTCAAGATCTTTTGAGAATTATCCAGACGGGTTTAAGATTCTTCGATATTCATCAAGATTTTTCCAATCCTGCTTTAGATTTTCCAAGACTCCTTCAAGACTCTCAGACTGAAACCTTTTGAGACGATTCTATGCTTCATTGAGACTTTTGAAACTCTTTCAGCCTACTTAAATGCTTATAGAGACGGGTTCAATATTGATTCAGGTTCTCTGAGGTTTTTCTAACCTTGTTTCTTTTAGGGTCTAGTCGAGTCTGAAGAAGTTTAAAATCGGAAGAGTCCGAAAAACTCTTTGTGGAACGTACAAGAATAATCTTAAACATGTGCGAAAAATCTGTAGGAATAATCTGAGACAATTCTGGAAGAGTACTGAAAAATAATGTCTACCTGACAGAATTTTCACAATGCATTAGGATATATAGCCCTTCCCATACAAACCGAGTAAAAAAATTGAAAATACATATTTTACAACTTCAGAGTTTTTTTGTTTTTTTTTCAGTTTGGAAGAGTCTGAAAAAGGCTGTGTAAAGCATAGAGTATAATAATCTTAAATCCGAATAGTTTTGGAGATAGTCTCGAACCATTCCGGAAGAGTCTTGAAGAATAAAAAACAGTCTGAAAGAATCTTAAGTAAATGCGGGGATATATTCTCTCTTTCTTCCCTCTGCTTCAGAAAAACTTTTTAAAAACCCCATTTCACTGCTTATCTTAATGAGTCTTCAAGAATCTTATAAAAGTCTAGACGAGTGTAAAAATGTCTTTGTATAGTCTGAAATAATAATCTTAAACAAGAATGGAAAAGTTTTCGATAAGTTTTCTAGAGAATTCTGGAAGAGCCCTGGAGAGTAAAAGATATGCCTGAAAGATTTAAAAATAACTATGGGGATACATCCCCTACTTCTATCCTCTGAGCAAGGGGAAAAATTACAAAATACTCATTTTAAGTCTTAACGGGTCTAGTAATACTCTGGAAAAGTCTTGAAAGAGTCTCTGTAGGGTCAGGAATAATAATAATAATATTAATAATATTTTTGAGCACAATTTTCTGCTGTGTCCGTATGTGCTGTGTGTTGCTGTGCTGATGTCTGATCTTTGGTCCTTAAACTTAGCCTAATATTTTCCTGCTTACCTAGTCCATATTTGTACGTACTCCATTACAGTTTGATTCTCTGTGTAGACTTCCTGTGTCTCATAGTCCAAAATTATATTTACTATATTATTATTGTTCTTTATTACGGCGTATTTTTTATTTATTTATTTATTTTTTCTATGTATGTGAGCCGTCCAGTACTAATTTATTAGCTTAGCTACGCACTAAATTTTTTGTACCTCCCGAATGTTACCTGTATTTATATATATTTTTTTCGGTCATCTCTGCCTGTTACAGGCTTGAATTGATTTTCTGTCTAGATCTCCATTATTTCAAAGCCAAAAAATTGTATTTACTGTGTTCGTCATAATTATTATTATTCCAGACCCTGCTCGCGCCATAGGCGCATAAGGGTCTCGCATGCATTTTGAAATTGTAGCTATTGTGTCAAATAAACATTATTCAATTCAATTCAATAATCAAATCCGAAAATGTTTCATCTGGAAAATATATCTGAAAGAATTTTAAAGAAGTATGGGGTATAAATCTCTTCTCATCTCCGAGCTGGGAAAAAACAGAAAATTGCCAATTTTCACGACTCAAATAATTTACAAAAAATTTTATTCGCTCCAGTCACAACTATATTCCTACTGACGGGAGCTTTGTGTTTGTTAAAACTGTAATCTATATATCCACCAACCTCTTCAAAATTTTTCTGTTAACGCTCTGCCCAGAACCACTTAGTTTTTGAGCTACTGAAGCCGAAGTAAGTACCTATTAGCAGTGCTAAAACTGATTATTATTCCACTTGATGGACAGATAACATCCTGAACTTTTAAGCTCGATTTGAAAATAAGGTTAACGCATCCCTCATTTCATGAGAATATATTTGTACTTTAACTTTCGACTCCCAATCATCCACACAGGACACAAAAATGGAATCACAAGAAATTTATTCCTCCGCAAACGCAAAAATTGTTTTCTTGAAAACGTCCACAGCTTTTAGGCCGAGTCAATAAAATTTTGCCGACTCTTGCTACTTTTCAAAAGAAAATTAAAAAACGAAACACGTTATTTTTTCAACTTTTTATGAAGGGTGTGGTGGGGCGGGGCAGAGGAAAGGAAATGGGAAATGAGAAAAATGACAATCTCGATGAAGAATCTTATTTTTCAACTTTCTCTCGTGGGGAGGTAGTGAGGGGATATTGACCAACGATTGTTACGATGGTGGCCTACAAAACTGGCTTTCCCGGTGACGTGTCTGGTCCCACTCCGCCCGTGGCTTACTCTGTAGGATTATGTTTTCGTTATGTCTTTGTGTCTTATCTTATGCTAGATACGTCTTAAGTCCGATTTTATTATGTAAAGTTAGCTTTTCATTACCGGATAAAATTCCACTTCAGGGCAGATGGACCCATAAGATCATCATTCATCATTTGTGGGTGAGGTGGCGCCGTATGCGCCGAGTGCTCGGACTTGCGAGTCCATTGCACTATTCCTCAAGTGGCTGTTAAGGATCAGCTCAGTAGCCTCACTTTTATAGCCAAAGTGAGGATTTTACTGAGCTCTATCCCTTTCACTTCACTGGGTGCTGGATACTCTAGCCCCAATGCTTCGCGTCTTGTCCCGGCTATTGCTGGACATTGACATATGATATGGATCGAGGTATCCTCCTCTTCTCCACAGTACCTACAAGAGCCGCTTCTTACCACTCCTATTTTATGCCACATATGTTTTGTGGCCCCATGACAGGTTAGTAGTCCGACCATGAACCTTGCATGTTTCCTGTCAAGCCCTAATAGGAACTTGGCGTACTTAGTAGGGGTGTCCCTTATCAGTGTTTTGCTGACGTTCATGCCACTGGCCAACCGCCAGTGCATTTACGTCTGCTTACTTATCAAAGCCTTTATTTTGGATTTTATGACGCTGTATACTACAGGAAGACAATGCCTGGGTGTTGCCAGTTCCTTTTTTATGCCCTCCTTCGCTAGCTTACCAGCGATCATGTTCCTTTTTATGCCGCAGTGTCCCGGAGTCCATAGTATGGTGACCCGATTCTCCTGAGCAAGGGTGTATAGTTTGTTAACACACTCCGCCGCAGAGGAAAGGAAAGGGGAAATGAGAAAATGACAATCATGATGAAGAATCTTATTTTTCAACTTTCTCTCATGGAGAGGTAGTAAGGGGGTATTGACTAACGATTGTTACGATGGTGGCCTACAAAACTGGTTTTCCCGGTGGCCTGTCTGGTCCCCCTCGCACGTGTCTTACTCTGTAGGATTATGTTTTTATTATGTCTTTGTGTCTTGTCTTATGCTAGATATGTACATCTTAAGTCCGATTTTATTATGTAAGGTGACCTTTTCACTACCGGATAAAATTCCAGTTAAGGGCAGATGGACCTATAAGATGCTTAAAAAACAATTTTATCTGGTCAATCTTAGCAAAATCAGTCTTTACTATGTCTGATAATGTCTACATACAATCCTACCGGGGGGGGGGGCTGCGAATCAGCTAGGGGTTGGAGCCCCCCACTACCTATCTGAAATGTAAAAAACATATTTTTATTATTTTTATTTCCAATGATGAGGCTGGTAAGAATCAATTTCATGTTGAAAAATGCGGTACTCGTGTAGGTATATGTACCTCTTTTGTGGTTAAAATTTCATTTTCAAATTGGCCGGAACAGCTCAGCCATTCTGATGTCTTACTGCTTGTAGGTATGTCAATTCGCTGTCATTCAAAATTTAGAATGTGTAAATATGTCCCATTATGTGTTGAGAATTTTGGACTTGATCAATTTAAAAACAAAATGTGAGAGGGAGTGGGTACATAACATCTAGTGAAGTATGTTCAGAGTTTCAGTGTGGATGCATAAGGCTGAAACTGTTACCGGTTTTTTCTTGTTTCCAAATTATCAATCCAGCTAGTGCTATTATGTTTCTCAGTATGGAAGGCAAAAATGAGCACCAGTTTTCAAGAAGACCCTATTTTACTACAAGACCTCCATAAGTTATAGGATCTTCTTGAAAACCGGTACCCACTTTTTAGAATTATAGCATTAATTGAATAACTATCTACCAGATGCGCAAAATCTCACAAGTTACCCGGATAAACTAAGGGTAATCTGAGGGTAACTGAGGGTAACAAATGGGTAACTTTTCCGCCGCGGGTAACTAAAGGGTAACTATTTGCGTAGTGTCCCGCCAGTTACTCGGGTAACTGAAGGGGAACAAGGGTAATGCGAGGGTAATTCGAGGATAATAAATGGGTAACTTTTCCGCGGGTATCTGGGTAACTAGAGCGTACCTAACTGATTGTGCATTAGGTATCTAGGTGTGCCGTATCCGATGCTGGACGTTGGCGGTCTCAGTTTCTGACGCGCGACTTTCCTGAGCAGGTTAGTCGAGGTATAATATTTTGCCGTTACTTTCACCACTGAATAGTTATAGGCTAACAAAAAAGGTATTCAAACTCATTCGTTTATTTTAGAACATTTTATAATTAATAACAAAAATATAGGTAAGCCTACTAACCTATAACAACGTTAATTATACACTAAAATTATAATAAAATGAAATTGAACAATATTTCCTTATTCGTTCAAGTTTATCACATCAAGTTGAAGGACTAGATCTGTTATGTGCTCCTCTCCCGAAGCTAGTTAATGAATATGAATGTACATCTCTTGGTGTGCTCAGTCATGTCCTGAGTTACATGAAGTGATCGTTTGCATCTCACCTTTAAAAGTTGGTTCATCTGCTGCAAATAATGTAGAAAAAGAAGCTACGTTATATTTTGTAATTTTCACGGCACCGATTTAAAGACAATGAAAATTAATTTGATCGTGTGAGTTGTGTGGTTAATATAGCGTGTCGAACGCTCCTGTAGGAACATTTGGGTTCTGGAAATTAAATGAGATCGTTATACTGGTCATTCAGAGTCCATTTTACTATCAGAAACCAAAGTAACACGCAGTTCTTTTCACTATGTAACAATCCAGTTGTACTTACTGGAGTACAAGCGGCTACATAAGCTAACATGCACGTTTCCTTTTTATAAATTTTTTTCTAAGCAACTCAAAGTAGATAATTGTTCCAATTTGAACAAAATTTATGATGGTCCGATCTCCAGTCATAAAATGACCAAGACAGGGGGAATTCTAACTTTTCGACACAAATAATATTTCCAGAACTAAATCTCTTTTATAGTGTTTAGTAAATAATAAATTATACAATGGAATCTATTTTGAAGAAAGCAGTTTCACTGCGCTAGCTGCAAATATTTTCAAAATATTGTCACTTACTGTATACTTCAAGGGATCCTCGAAATCTATTAAAGCCCGTAAAGTAGACACAAATGCCGCCAGCTATCAGTATAATAGCAATACAACCAACAATGACCCATATGAGACTGCTTGAATTTTCTTTTTCTTGGTTGTCCGGCGTTCCATGTTCATTCTATTGAAGTACAAGCAAGAATAGTTGAACTGTTAGCAAGTTACAATTTAGAACTAGTTCTCGCCAAAAAACGTCATATCGAACTCGTGCGTAGTTATCCCCTCAAATATCGTTGGATCCACGCTATTTTTTTTTCTTTTTTTTTTTTCTATCTATGTTTCAGCCACTGTACTGACGTTAATACGTCGACATTGATATGGTACACCCAAAACGCTGCCCCAATTATTTTAATGAAGGTACGACGTGTTTGCAAATTAGCAGCTACACCATATGGTACCTCGAGTACATTTTCATATGCAAATACTCGTGTTGAGAATTTTAGTAGGGTTGTTGTGAGACTGGATAAAATTTAAGGTTGTAGAAAAAGAGGCGTTGACAAAGTTGTGATTTTACTGTTTTTCCGGAGTGAGGTAATGAGGGATAAAGCAAGATGCCACGCTTAAACTCAACCAAGAAAATCGAAGAAAATGATGTTGTTACATTCCTTACTGTCGACTAAAAGTTGCGTCTCTCCAATTTTTTCTCTCCTGTGCTAATCTTTTCATTTCTGAGAAGAATTTACGCTTTGAATCCTTCGTTATCTGCTCTTCACAGCTCATTCTTTGTCTGTCTTCCCAGTTCCTTCCCTCAACCAATCCCTCTAGCAGTAATAACAAATATCCCTGGATGTCTGATCTTATGCTCTTTCATTTTAACTCTTCTCTTTAATACTATTATATTCCAATTTTTTTCCCTTTTCTCTCCTAATTGCCTCAATACTTCCTCATTCCTTATCTCTTCTATCTATCTGATTTTCAATATTCTCCGATAAGACATCAGTGCCTATTTCAAAATTTTCCATCTTTTTTATTTCTCGTGTTCTTACTGTCCAGATCGCACATCCATATACTACGCTATACCCCAAGTATATGTTTAAAGAAATGTCAGTCTTACTTCCAAATCTATATTGGCCCTGAATATGTTTACTTTTTGAACAAAAGCTCTCTTAGTTTGTTCCATTCTACTCTTCACTTCTGTTAAACTTCTTCTATTTTGCGTTATTAGACTAGGCTAAGTATTTAAATTCCTTTACATCCTTTATTTTTTCACTTCCTATTTTCATATTTATTGAACTTTTTTTTTATCTACTGACTGCTATCACTTTTGTTTTATTCTTATTCATCTTCATTTTACCTTTTATTTTCAATTTCCTTTCATTCAATTCTTCAATTACTTTCTCCATGAATAGGTTAAACAGTACTGGTGACAAACAGCAACCTTGTTTCACTCCTTTTTGAATTTTCACTTCTTCCACTTCATCCTCTATTTGTACTTATTTTGACCCTTTTGATCCTTATATAAGTTCCATATTACTCTTCTATCTTTAAACTTAACTCCTATATCCTTTAATATTTGCAACATTTTTGACCATTCAGCACTAACGCTTTCTCTAAATCTACATATGCTGCATATGTATCCAAACCTTTTTCCAGTTTTGTTTCCAAAAAGAGCCTCAAACATAAAATTGATTCCCTAACTTCTCTACCTTTCCTGAATCCAAACTGATTTCCCACCCTTTCTCCAATCTCATTTTGGATTCTCTTATTTATTATAGTGGCTAGAATCTTTTGATACATGCGGAAGTATAACTTATAATACGATAATCTTCACATTTTCTTGCTTCCGCTTATTTGAGGATCATAATTAACCTGTTTTTCTGGAAAGTTTGGCATTTCTCTTTCCACATACAATCTGCAAATTAATTGGCATAAATGTCTTAAAACTACTTCCCGTTCCTTAATAACTCACTAGCCATTTCATCTACTCCTTCTGGTTTAACTGCTTTCATTTTATTCAGAGTTTTATCAAATTTCGATTCCAAAATAGGATTTCCACTTTCTTCATCCTCCACAGTATTTTCTATTTCCATACAGTTAGGTACGCACTTTTACCTGCTCCATTCTTACACAGCTTATCAACATATCTCATCAATTTTTTCACTTTATCTCTTTTATGGTCTAATAATCTTCCTTTTTCATCCGTTAAATTATTTGTTCTCTTTATTCTTGCTCCAAAATATCTTTTACTTTATTCCCGATGCGCAATCAGTTACCCTCTAGTTACTCAGTTACCCACGGAAAAATTGCCCGTTTGTTATCTTCGAATTACCCTCAGATTACCCTCGTTCCCCTTTAGTTACCCGGGTAACTGGCGGGATACTACGCAATGAGTTATCCTTTAGTTACCCACAGCGGAAAAGTTACCCATTTGTTACCCTCGGTTACCCTCGGATTACCTTTGTTCCCCTGTAGTTTCCCTTGTTCCCCTTTAGTTAACCGGGTAACTTGTGGGATTTTGCACATCGGGTTATAGGCCAGATCGTGTTTTCCTGCTTTCATTTGCTCCTCAATTTCTTCATAATTCTGAATAATCCATTTTTCTTTTGCCTTCCTTCAGTGTCCCTTTATTTGATTTCTTAATTGCTTAATGCCTTACACTTGTTCTTATTTCCTCCATCATTGGCTTGTTTATAAGTACTTTCTTCTTTCTTCCATGAACTATGGTATCTCACTTCCCACCCATGGTTTTCTCCTTTCTATTATGCATTTGAATACCTATTCCCATCCTAGCAGCCAGAGTTATTGCTCTTTTTTTTTAGTGATATCCTCTCCCCTTCAATGTCATTTCCTTTCTTTGATTTTAAATGTTCTTTCGTTACTTCTGTTTGATATTCTTCTCTTTTCTTTACTTCTTTCAATAACTCCAAATTCCACTTTGTTTTTACTTTCTTCTTATTTATTTTTTCAAATTCAAGCGTACATTGCATTACCATTACATTTTGGTCACTGTCTACATCTGCTCCAAGGTATGTCTTACAATCCAATATTTGATTTTTATATCTGCTTCTCGTCATAATATAATCTATTTGATATCATGTTTCATCTCCTGGGCTTTTCCAAGTGTATTTTCTTCTCTCATAATTTTTAGAGATAGTGTTTCCAATAAATAGGTAATTCGTATTCTTCAAAAAATTCTATATTATAAGTCGCGACCCCCTTTCAATTCGCGCTCTCCTAAACCATGCCCCCCATATACTCCTTCTTCTGTTCTTTCTCATACTCTGGCATTTCAATCTCGCATAATAATTACAATATCTTTTCCTTTTACCTTGCTTAGTACTTGATCAATTTCTTCATAAATTTTTTATACTTCATCACTATAACTTTCTGTTGGCATATATATGTACTTGGACTATCGCTAAAGATACTAGTTTTGCTAGAAATCTCTCGATTTATGTTCGGTATAATTTTGCACTCTATTCCCTACAATCTTATTCATAATAATACCTACTCCTGCTTGCCCTCTATTCACAGTCATATTTTAATTATACTACACTCCCTCATACAAAATCATTTTTTCTGGGCATCTTACTTCACTAATTTCTATAATATATAATGTTAATAGTCTCATCTCTTTTTTTAGGTTTCTAATTTGCCTAGGCATCTCATTCGGTGTCCTTACATTCCATGCACCTATTCTCAATCCGAATAGTTTCCCTCACTAGGTAATCTCCGCCCAGATATCTTACTGGGAGAGTTTTTACGGCCGGAATTAATGTTTACTTTGTAAATTGCCACCATAATTGAGGTGGTGGAGACGCACCTCCAGAGAAGAATACTGATGTAGTTCCCCTTTGCTCTCATCAGATTTTATCTGTCTGAATTTTCCTTTTCTTATGCACCATTAGTTTTTCTTTAAGCCTTCTCACCACACAATGGTAACATAAGGCAGGGGGTAGAGAAAATAATCATCTGATAATGATCTGTGCTTCTGGTGTGAGTTACCAATGCCCGATATCAGTGCTATGGCGAAAATTATTGAAAAGTGGGGTAAAAAGACAAAAAGGTATAATATGACGTATTAGGGAGAATAATCTAACTTTTATACATGTAATGTTTAGCCCAAAGTTGAAATAAATATGAAGAACTCTCTACAAATGATTTTTTTCAATATTTATATAAAATAAAATCAAACTTACTGAAGTTTTTATAACAGCGGCAATCCTCAGGTCATTTCCATACACCTCTGAAATACCTAGATACAGAAGTCATTGATATGCATTAAGCACATCAAACGTATTCACAGAAGTAAAGTATGTGTACAAGATATTCAATAATATGAAATAAATATTATTTTTCTTACCAAGAGATATCTTATTCCTCTTTGTGTTAGAGACGTTGCCCCAATAAATGTCAAGTGCTTTGTCAGTCCAGAACAGATTATCACCAAGCAAAGTTGAACTGTTGGATAACTGCTCTATTGAGAGTTTGTAAAGATTTTTTGAAGAGTTGATAGACTTTGCTTCAAATTGATCTGTCAATAATGGTTAATATTTACTGTCACAATTTATTTAGATACTTATAATATGCATTGTTTAAAATCCGAGTAGCAGAATTCGCATTCCAGAAATAGTGGTTAGCAAGCTCCATTCACAATAAGTACCTACTTATAGTATCTTACAGGAGAGTAAAGACAGACATAGGCCAACATAACTTTATTAAGGGCAAGACAAATCCATCTATTACAGAAAAATTTCACGGGAACTCCTAAAAAATTATTTCCTTAGATGACCTTATAAGCTGACAGCGCTTTTAGTTAACTATTAGAAAACTCTATCTGTGACATGTCTCTGAGCATATTTCAGAAATACTTACGGGCACCGGCTGGAAGTTTTGCATACTAAAATAATATACTGAAGAATAACTTTTCAAATGAGGGTTCAAAACTCCTGACTATATCACCATCAGAGTATGATTTAAATACAAACCACTGGCATTGACGAAGTACACGAGTTCCTCTCGTTGTTTGTTGATGAAATAAAGAACGTCGTCTTTTCGCGCATAATGTAACGATAACGCATCCATGTACGTATCTGATACGCGTCTGGTTTCTGTGTCTTTTCTGTTCCCATCCATCGACATACGCATCAAATTAACTGATGAACTTGCTTCCAGGTAAGCAATAAATATGAATCTAAACACAAGTCCAAAACGCTTTATTATTACTTATACCTACTTATTATATTTTCTTTATGCAGCAAGAGTTTAACACTAAATATTATTTTCACATTTTTGCCTTCACAGTTTTGCATTGAATGTTTAAGATTAAGCCATGAAAGTATATATACTTATTTCAAACATTCTATTCATTGAGATATAAGTAGATAGGTATGTCAAAACTTCGAAAACGTTTTTCTTGGAGCACAGATTTCATCAACTCGAATCAAAATTGCAGGTGGACAGTAGTGTGTAGGCGAATAGTCTTTGCGGGTGATCTCAATATAGACCTATACTTGCTTTAGATAATAATGGACCAAAATACTTGGAAATATTAGAAGGACTAGGCTTCATATGTAAATTGAGAACTCCTACAAGAATATGTCCAACTAAGCAATCTTGTTTGGATCATGTATTTCTACGGCAACTAGGAACAAAGTCACAGATTCATAATTTTCGTTGCAAAACACAACCAGTAGCGTTCTCTGATCACCACTCAGTATCTGTCACAGGATAATGGAAGTAATTGTGCAAGGAGATTGGATAGTGTAAAACCAACTATACAAAAACAAAAAAAAAACAAAAAAAACACAAAAAAAAACACAATTATGGTCGAATGAGAGAGAAATTAGCTGCATATGATTGGGATGATTTAGCCAGTATGGGTGTTCATGGTGCCCTGCAGTCGTTCGTGGATGCCTTGTGTGGTGCAGTTAACGAGGCTACTATTATGAGTATAAATACAACAAAAGGTCAGAAACGTGCATCATGGGCAAGTAAAAACCTGGTGACCCCTTGGGGGGGGGAGGAACACTAAAGTTATACAAACAAATGAAAACATTTCCAGAGAGGAGCATAACTTCTTTGTCAATGGGTATGAACAAAACGAAAACAAGTAGTCCAACAGAGTAGGAAAGATAAGCTTCTATACTATTCAACTAAGGTAGAAATATTAGAAAAAAATTTTGGCAGCTGATCAAAACAGTTCTAGGAGATTCCAGAAAAGATATCGAGGCCATAATTATTGGAGAGGAAATTATAAATACGAAAAATAACGAAGAGAAGGTTGCCATGCACTTCAATAGTTTTCTTATTTCATTAATGTTGCAGCACAACTGCTTGGACAGATACAGGAGGTTGATTTGAAAAATGAAATAGCAAAATGGGCGAATGTGAACTCATATGGCGGACTGCCTAGTTTACCCCTGGATGTGAGAGCAGTTATTAATCAGTTGCAAAATAAAAACAGTGCTGGTTGGGATGGACTGACCTCTACACGATTAAAAGAACTCAAAGTGGCACACACTGTCCTCATTTTGAAAAGTAAAGACCCGATCAAAGTTGAAGATTATCGGCCTATTTCAATAATTTCCGTCTTATCTAAAATTTTTGAAAAAATAATTTTAAAAAGAATCACCTCGTACTTAAGGAAATATTAATTTTTTGGTGACTACCAATTTGGATTTAGAGAAAAAATGAAAGTTGAGGACGCTTTAGTGAGCCATATTACAGAAATAATGCAACACCTGGAGCAAAATAAGGTTGTATCTGCACTTTACATGGATATTGCAAAGGAGTTTGACCCTGTTGATCATAAAATTTTATTGGATAAATAATATAATATTGGCTTCAGAGGTAAAATGCATCAGTGGTTCGCATCTTACCTCAAATGCAGGAGACAAAAAGTAAAAATTAAAGAAAAATTTAGTTTAGAACTTCCAGTTCAGAGTGGTGTGCCGCAGGGTAGCGTTTTAGGGCCCAAACTGTTCTCAATAATGTGGCAGTTTCTATAAAAAGGGGTAACTTTGTCGATCCGACGAATTTTGAGTTGCCGACAGTACGTAATAGAGGAATGAATGCCCATTCCAACGAGCTATCGGCGAAATTTGTAGCGTTTTTTGTTCCAGAGATAGAAGCGGTCAAAGATGAGTGTAACAAGAACGCGCGAAAACACATTTTTGGGAAAACCGCGTTTAAAGTTAGATACACCTTTTTCTCCCACCCCGTCAAGCGGCCCTAACTCGCCGCGGAATCACGTTACCAGTCTCAATGGGGGCTTGTTGAAAAGGTAATTTTTTGCTCTTCTGCGTGGTAACAATTCAGAACATCGGATTTATTCGTGAGCTCCAAAAAATCACGAAGAAGCGAATGCAGGCAGACATTCACATTCTTTTCTCATTCTCTTTCACTCTCAGCCTCTTGTCTCTCATGCGCGTAAATTTTGTCGCTTCGTTATTGCGATGTTTTTTCTATAAAAATCAATCAAAATCTGAAAATTGATTTTTTTGACCAAAAAATTTTGCTTTTCTTTTTTTGCGTTTTCTGAGACTTTGATCGATCAACAAAGTTACCCCTTTTTATAGAAACTGCCACAATACGTAAACGATCTGGGCGATTCCTACTCGAAGGAAAATTATTCTCATTTGCTGACGACACAGCAATTATACTTCAAGGTAATACAAAAGAAGAAGTCATTAAAAAATGAATGATTCTGTAACTAGTCTAAATGAGTGGGTTTTCAGCCCACAAGCTACTACCGAATCAAAAAAAACCAAAAAAAAACAGTACATGCTCTTTGGCTACAGGAAAGTTGAAACTTTTAACAGTGGGTTGGTCTAGCCCGACCAGCAATCCAATCCATAAAAAAACAAATTTTGCAGTCCAACAACATGTAACAAATATAAGATATCTAGGATTCCAATAAATTGATCAGGGTTTAACGTGGAAATTTCAGACAGAAATACTACAAAAAAAAACTTCATTTTATCAATTATATCACCTAAAGCAGCATTTCTCACCAATTACTTGAAAAAAATATACATAGCACTTTTCGAATCTGTCCTCCGTTATGGTATAATTTATTTATGTATTATTATTATTATTTTTTTTTTTTTTTTTTTGGGGGGGGGGGGGGCAGTTTGCCCTTTACGGCCGATTGAAATAATTTAAAAGAGAGCTATAAGGAATATAGTGGAATAAGAAAATTTGACAGCACTAAACAATGGTTTGAAAAACTAAAAGTGTTGAAGCTTGCGGACCTATATAAGACAGTTATTCTTGCACATGGGCTCAGAAACAAAGATTAGTTTGACATACGAGTTAGGATAGGAACATCGACCTGTGTTGGAGGGTTATTGAGCACCCGCGGACTGGCAAGGGAATTGTAAAGGGGGAATACTGGTTTGGGGCCCACGGGCCCCAACCAGTGCTTTTCCATTCCTGGAACAAGTCATATTTTGTGTGGGCCCACAGTCCAAGGGGTCCGGCCAGGGATTCCCCCCCCCAGCCAGTCCACGGTTGTTATTGAGTATTGAACAGAAAATATGGTTCAAGTCAACGAGCAGAAACCCAAGTCGGATATAAGCTTCCCGAAGTAATAGCTGAAATATCGATAACTGTACAGCAAGAGGTATAGCTGCTGAGGCAATTGTAAGGCAAATAAAACGGTCATGGCGTGAATACCTGGAAAGTGGCGAGGAATAAGTAGGAAAACTGATGGGTAAATAGGTTTCTCAAAATTGGGGATCGAGGGAAGAAAAGAAAATTCCCCATCAAAATGGGATTGGTAGATGCATGCGTCAGGGCTCACGGCTAACGATTGCAATTTCTCTGTTAAGGTAAGGTACGTGTTAATTGGAGCCGTACGCACGGTTGCGCATTGGTGGACTGTAAGAAAACAATTCTGTGAACATTTCAAATAATATACACAGTTTTTGATTTGATTTGATCAATCTGCCCTAGCACCCGATATGCAATCTGTTACCCTCTAGTTACCCAGGTACCTGCGGAAAAGTTACCCATTTGTTACCCTCGGGTTACGCTCAGATTACCCTTGTTCCTCTTTAGTTATCCTTGTTCCCCTTTAGTCACCCGAGTAACTAGTGGGGTTGTGCGCATCGGGCATTCCCATGATGATTCCACCTTATACCACTAACCACTGACACCGCTAGTTCCTCAAGCATACCTTTGTGTTCAAGGTTCATATATATATAAAAATTAAACGGAACTAAAAAAACCAAACAACAAGAATTTTTACTTGCCTCTTATTAGGAGCCAGTGTGAAGTCCAGAGGACGAACATGTGATGAGTTGCCTTCGTATATAACCGTCGTTTCGTTTGTTTTGAAACTGAAGGCTTTGACAGAGTAATTCTTCGGACTCAACCAGTACAAGTTGTTGCCAAATTCGTCAAATTCTATAGACTTGATACTGCCAAGTTCGTCAGTTACAAGTAGTTGGGGCTCTGTACTGTGATATCTCTCATTGAACAAGAGAATGTTTCGTTTATCTTCAACCAATATTACATTACCTAAAAAGTCATTGCGAGTAACCTATTAAACCCTTACCGACATACCGTTTATAAAGATGAGGATTGGTTATCAAGACGAGTAACACGTGCAGAATATCATCATATAGGGTTATCTTATGTATCTGTATAACAGGCCAAGCTTATTTCCAAAGAAGCTGGAGAGAGAGTGCTTTAACGCTAAACTCTCACCTATCCCGCAGTTCATAACTTGAAAGCTTACCCTTTATACTGTCATATGCAACTGCCGTGATAGATGTCAGACCCAAAGATTTTTTCCGAATTCTTGGTGACTGAGAGAGCGCTCGTCCTATGATGTACAAATCATTGCCATAGGTGGCCAGTAGTGTTGTTTCTTCGCAGTATATTCCGTTTGGACTAAGCTTACTCAGGTGCGATTCATCAGCAGTGCACGCACAAGAGAAGTTTGTTTTCGTTGATAGCAAGCAAATATCACTGCACTCATTGATGCAAGGATTCTTTATCTGGACAAAAAAATAATTAAGAGCTTGTACCTATTTCATCAAATATGTATATATAACTATTAATCAGGACAGGCTAATGACAGAAAGATAACTAAAGAACTTTGTAAAACCATAAAAACATTTCGAGGGCTTATCATTGTTATATGCTGATACTGGAGAATTTAGATATAGTCAAGTGGTTCACTCATTTAGACAGACTGGTAGGTATTGGAAAAGTTATGGTCTTCTTTATATACCTATAGGTTATGAAGATTTATCGAAAACAAAAAGAAGATAAATCATTTTTAGATATGGGTACATGCGTACAATAGACAAATGGAAGACTACAATATGAGTAGTACATACTATACATGGGTATATACGTCAGTATAGTCCCCAGGTGGAGTTTTACTACTGATATGACTTGAATGTTCTGCGTTCTAATGTACGAGTACACTTTACTACTCGTACATAAAATCTTGACCTAATGTGCATATACCTAATGCAAAATATTTCAACTGAGATCAATACAAAACGTTATACAATTTATTTGGCAATTAAACACTATGATCCACCCTTTGCACTTTTAATTTAAAGTCTTACGCACTATATTCATCTTTCACTAATCCCATATTTGACCTCAGCTGACGTCGCATTCGTCTTGCATTGGTCCTACAACGATCCTGCAGTTTGTCTATCTAGGACATATATGAGATAGGACTCTACAGCTGTATCCTAATGTTGCTATATAGCCACACAGGACATAAAACAGACAGTGTCCATGTTTTTTTCATAATTAGGCTGAATGGACGAATATTGGACGTATTTTAGAATGCCCTCGATTTGCCTTGATGTTTGGTAGTAGGAAATTAGTGCGAATAGATTGTACTTAGATGTTGAATATAGTCACAGCATTGAAATTTAAAGAATAAAGTGGAGAGATATTTTTGACTTTAGGAGGCCGGATAAGTCAATTATTTAATTTAGAAATTACCATACTACATAGAAAATTCATTTTACATACCTGCGATTTACTGAATTCTGTGTTTTCTAGGCTGAGCACAGATTTAGCTGAAGGGAGTATCGACGAATTTGTAGTAGAATCAGAACATCTATCGCTTGAGCATGAGTACAGTGCCCCTTGCGTCTCATTACTCGTAATCCAGTAGAGCATATTACGGTGGACAGCAACTGACAATGGGCATTCACTCTTGGAAAATCCCCGGATTTTCTAGAAAAGAACAAACATTAACGTTCCCCTATAGAGAAACATCCCCCTTACCGAAAATATTGCGATCATTTGCATTTGAAGTCTAACCATCCTCAATTCGGACCAAGTGTGAGACCCGATTTCGTTCAGGTTGAATTCATTGAAGGAAAAGAGTACATATATACAGATTACTAAGAATAAATCACCATTCTGCCAGATCCAGAAAATGTACTGGAGTACACTGTGCTGTCATCTGTCCAATACAGTCGGTCCATCTCCTGGTCAATTGTCAAGTATTGGGGTGCCAGTAATTTTTCTTCAATCTTCTTTGGGGAAAATCCGTCCATCTGTGATGCTGCGATAAACGAACCTTGTCCGGATTTATTTTCAATCCAAAACAGCATTCTGAAACAATAATGCGTGGGTACTCGTGTATGTGTCTTTCTGTCTCATATCAATAGGGAAGAAAAGGCAGCTGTCAGTAATATTTCTATACCGGCAATCACGCTTCAAGATCGACTTGTATAGTATCTGTTTCTATGTCCTTATGTCTCATCAACAGCCCGGCTGCTGTCTTAGCAGCAGTGAAGGAGAAAGTAGCTGATCATCCCTGCCTACTGCAATTTTTGGGATTTTACTGATTGGCAACTCGACCTCCCCCACCCCCTCACCCACAGAGGAGGAAAAGTTGGAAGCGAACATTATTTTTTTTAAATATATATTATCAGAGGTTCGGTAGACGGTACCTAAATCAGTTGAGATCATGTTAATTATCAACATTCACTACGCGAATTGCTAGCGATTATTAATAATCACTAGGTAATAAGTATGTACACAATACCTATTTAATGTTGATAACAATATTTAAATTATCAACTTTAACCGATAATCACTAGTCATTATCAACATTACCCCAATTATTATCACTTTTCACTGTAAAATACATGTACAAATAAACCAGAGCATATTGCGACCACTGCATAAGACTATTACATACGTCTGACCAAAAATACAATTTTATAATATATGAGTCGTATCCCAGGGTTGTGGAGAAAAGTGAATAAAACATTCTGAGGATGGAAAGCCAAGAAGGTATAAGGTAACTAGCCGAATGTGCATTTCGAATCCCTTCTGTTCCTGAAACCCCGAGGAAACTTTTGAATTTCTCTCCATGAGGCCTGTATATATTGATGTGTAGTACATGAGAAGGCCTTCCTCAACCCCCCCCCATCCCTTAAACAAAAAGAAAATTAAAACACACACTCTCTCTCTCTCTCTCTCTCTCTCTCTCTATCTATCTATCTATCTCTTTGTCTCTCCCTCTTTCTCCCGCTCTTTCTGAAAAGTTAATAGAAGAAGTTTGGGTAGAATTTTTACTACACATTAATTAGAACACCAAGCCAGATAATATTCAGCAGATACTAGCTCAAAATATTTTTATGTGTCTAGATTGATTTACAAATGCATATAGATTTACCCGTGTTTTGGAGATAGAACAAACTTCATCGGGTTTCTCATCAGTTGGTTGGTTAAATGCGTGCAGAATTTCTTGTCTGTGCACACCTGAATCCAATGAGTGCCGTTCACGCCATCGGAAATCAACATATAAATATTCGTGGTAATCCAGTCAACAGCGATATCTTTTATGTAGCTTCCATTTAAAGTCGAAATATCACGGTCCTCGTTTATGTCCAAGGGCTGCCCTGTATCAAACAAACGATCGTATGTTTAGCAATAGATACTGACTGAATACATCTTACGTGTTTCGCAGTTCAATATCGAACTTACCATAGCGGTCAAAGGCTGTTTTACAAATGATGGAGCCGTCTCTGTGGCTCTGCACTAATACTGATGATGAAGCTAGGAATGTGAGATGCATCACCACGAAGTACACATGAGATCCGCTGAGTGCAGCGGACTCAATTTTTTCATGGCTCGTGGACCTGGCGATATCAAATTTGAGATTCTGCGGGTCGCTCAGAAAAACACCATGCAGCGAATTTTTCTCGTCATTGGATGAAACACCAGTACGCGAGATAGCAGAGTAAAGTATTACAGTTTCGTTTCCTGCCAACATTTGTGTATATATTGTGAGGTGTGAGGCTCTGTTAAGAACTTGAATAAATGTAAGTACAGAACGCCTACCACAATTTTCTTCATCTGATCCGTCCCTGCAGTCGGAAACACCGTCGCACCGTTTGCTCACGGCCACTGGGTGACTATCATACTTGCACACGAATCCGGCAGTATTCTATATTTGTGTAACATGATATAACGAATGTAAGTATTTAAATTTAGTTTCCCAGTCCTTTCCCTCAACCATTCCCCGTAGCAGTAATAACACTTGTATTATTCCCTCCATCATTTTAACTCTTCTCTTTACGTCTATATTCCTTTTTTCCCCTTTTCCCACCAGTTTGCCTCAATACTTCCTCATTCCTGATCTTTTCTATCCGTTTAGTTTTCAATATTTTCCAATATTGCCATATTTAACAGGCTTCTATTCCTTTTCTTCCCACTGTCCCTATTGTACAGGTCTCACATCCATACAAAGATATATTTCAAATACCTATACGGTTGAAGAAAATCTACATTGCCCTAAATAAGTCTACTTTTTAAACTTAAGCTTTCTCAGCTTGTTTCGTTCTGCTCATTACTTCTTTTAGACTTCTTATATCTTGCGTTATCACCTATACCTAAGAGAGATGTTTATGGTATAAAAATAGATGTCTTTTTGCTACCATTGTATATATTTAAATTCTCTTACTTCCTTTATTTTTTCACCTCGTATTTCCATATTGATTGATTTTCCCCCCATCTACTGACTGCTACCTATCACTTTTTATTTTATTTTTATTAATCTTCATTTTATATTTTATTTTCAATTTGTCGCCGAAAATTTTCAATATTTTCTTCAATTTTTCTTTACTTCTTTCCATTATTGCGATATTATTTGCAATCCTTATCACTGTAACCATCTTCCTTTGTATAATCGGGCCTACCTTTCATTTATTTCTTCAATTACTTTTTCTATAAATAGGTTGCGAATAGTACCTACTAGTGACAAACAGCAACCTTATACACTACTTTTTGAATTTTCGCTTCTCCCACTTCATCCTCCATTTGTATTTTAGTATTTTGACCCTTATATCCGTTCCATATTACTCTTCTTTCTTTTTACTTAACTCCTATCTCCTTCAATACTTGAAGCATTTTTGACCATTCAGCATTATAAAAAGCTTTTCATAAATCTGAAAATTATACATAATACGAGTATGTGTCAGTCAGTATATGTAAGACTAGAGTGAAATAGGGCTAGGAAATCAAACCTATTTGAAATACAACATTCACGAACCAATCACTGCACAAATGCTCCTTTTAATAGAATAATGAAATTGTACAACAATTTGAGCAGAATGCAGCAGCACCTCGATATACTAGGTACCAACAATTATACGAGATTTAGGCAACACGTTACAGAATTGTGCGATTAACACGGCGTAGAGGAAAATACTTAGCGAATGTGCTTGGGTGGACTCCACTTGGGGGTTCCTCTGCGGTTCGGAAGGTGGGCCTTCAGGGGGGAGATGCGGCGCTACAACCGGTGGATAAACAAAACTGCTTCTTCTTTTCTTTTTTTCATTTTTATTTTCTATTATCGTTTTCATTTTAAATTATTTGTTAAATTATTTCACACACCCTCTAAATAATTGGCCCACGGGCTGTGAAGAGGGTACCCAAACAAATAAATATTATTATTATTATTATTAAATAGCATTTAAATCACGATTCCAAGATTGCAGTGAGAACACTGGAATCAACAAAATGCTACAGTTCCGAGGGTGTAGACCACGACATGTCGTAGCTCGGATAAGAACTGTTACTACAACCTACTCGTATTATATATTTCATACACTGCACGAATCTATCTGCGAGTATCATCACAACCAAGATTTCAGTGTGACAGAATCTTACACATATATATGTAACCTTTGTTTCGCCTTTATACTTAATAGGACAATCTTCATATTTGCTTGTTCTTTTACTTTTTTAGGGTTCATCATTAGCCTGATTTACAGGAAATTTATTTTCCTCATACATTCCGCAAATTAATTTGTAAAATGTCTAAAATTACCTCTCCTGCATTTCTCAATAACTCACTGACCATTTTATCAACTCCTTCTGCTTTAGCTGCTTTTCATCTCTTTCACCGCTTTTTCAAATTCCGATCTCAAAATAGGACCTCCTCTTCCTTCATCCTGCGCGTATTTGCTTTTTCAATAATATTATACTTAGTTACTTTTACCTGCTCCATTCCCACCCAGCTTATCAATATATCTTATCCATATTTAATTAGGTAGATCCTTACTTCTTTTTGAAATTCTTCTCTTTCCTTTACCTCTTCCAATAACTCCAAATTCCATTTTGTTTTCACTTTCTTCTTATTCATATTTTTAAATTGGAACCTACCTTTTATTACTACGAGTAATAAATTGTGGTCACTACTTACACTTCTGATTACGTGTTTTACAATCCAATATTTGAATTTTGTACCTTCTTCTTGTCAAAATACAATTTATTTGATATCTTCTCCCATCTCCTGGGCTTTTCCAAGTGTATTTTCTTCTCTAATGATTTTTAAAGAGTGTGTTTCTAATAACTAATTTATATTCTTCACAAAATTCTTCGCGCCGCGACCGTCTTTCATTTCGTCGTCCTGAATCATGCTTCCCGCATACCCCTTCTTCTTTTCTTCCTCTCACTCTGGCGGTCTAATCTCGTATTATAATTAAATTTTCTTTTCCTTTTACCTTGCTTAATACTTCATCAGTTTCTTCATACATTTTCAGCATTTCTTCTTTGCTTTAACTTCCTGTTGGTATATCAACTTGGACTGTAAAACTAATGATACTAGTTTTGCTGAAATTTCCTACGATAATATTCTCTCACTATGTTGGGTATAACTTTGTACTCTATTTCCTACAGTCTTATTCATAATAATACTTAAGCCTTCTTACCTTCTTTTCGCTGCAGTATTAATTATTCTACACATACGTACTTCCCAGTCCAAGATCATTTCCTTTCGATCATATCATTTCATTAATTCCTATTATATCTTAGGTTAATAGTGTCATATTTTTCTTCAAGTTTTCTAATTTGTGTGGGTATACCTCATTTAATTTCCTCACATTCCATGTCCCTATTCTCAATTCTGATAGTTTCTCACTAGGTAATCTCCATCCAGATATCCGACTGGGAGACTTTTTACATTCGGCACTATTGTTTACTTTGTGAGTAGCCACCATAATTGTAGAGGTGGAGACGAATCTTCAGAGCAGAACACTGATATAGTTTTCCCTTGCTTTCATCAGAGTTTATCTAAATAATCACCTAATAACGATGTGTTACTCAGAAGTGAGTTACCCATTCCCGATTTCAGTGCTTTGGGACAAATAATTGGAAGAATTGTGTAAAAAGAAAGAGTGGTAAAATACAACGTTTTGGGAAGAATTACCTTGAACTTCAGTATTTTTATATATCTGTAATGTCTAGCCTGAAGTTGAAATAAATATGAAGAGCTCTACTTTACGGATAGTTATAAAATAAAATAAATACTTGAACTCACTGAGTTCCTCCAACATGTGCCAGGAGGCTTCAGGGTGTAATTGACAGAACACGCGCAAACCTATTTCAGTTAAAAATCATTGTAGGTAATGTAATATTTCAATGTTTCTTCCCAGCTACTTGGTTAGATTGATGTATTATAGATATCTGAGAAAAATTAATGTAAATATTTAAGGTAGATTAACTTACATGTGATGGGTCATATAGAGAACCTAAACACAAATGATCACAGTTTCCATTATCCTCTTTTAGACAAGGAGATTGTTCTCCTGAAATTTTTATAACTGCGGCAATCCTCAGCTTCTTATTTTCATTCACATTTCTTGAAATACCTAGATACAGAAATCATTGTTATATGCATTAAGCACACTGAATCCAATGCGCCCTCTAGTTACCCAGTTACCCGCGGAAAAGTTACCCAACTGTTACTCCGGGGTACCCTCAGATTACCCTTGTTCCATTTTAGTTACCCATTTGTTACCCTTGGTTACCCTCAGATTACCCTTGACCCCCTTTAGTTACCCGGGTAACTGGTGGGATTTTGCGCATTGGGAAAGCATTTGCAGAAGTTGAGTGTGTTCAAGAGAGTCGATAACATGAAATAGGTAAACATTCTTCTTACCGGAAAGTATTGTAATATTTCTCATACTAGTGAAGTCCCTCCGATAAATGCCAAGTGTTTCGTCGTCAGTCCAGAACAAATTATCACCCAACGAAGTCAAACTGTCGGATAATAGATTTCCCGATGAGTCGATAGGCATTGCTTCAAATTTATCTGTCAATTATGGTTAATATTTACTGTTACAATTTATTTACTAACAATATGCATCGTTTAAAATTCGAGTATAGCAGAATTCACACTCTAGAAACAGTGGTTAGCAAGTTTAACTCACAATAGTATCTTAAAGGAGAGTAAAAACTGACTTAGGCCAACAGGACTTTATGAACTGCAAAACAAATCCGTCTATCACAGAGAAATTTCACGGGCACTCCTAAAGAATTATTTCCTTGTCTGACCTTATAAGCCGACAACGCTTTTTGGCTAACCATCAAAAAATTCCATTTCGGGTACGCCTCTGAGCGTATACTTAAAGACACTGAAACCAGCTGGTAGTTTTGTATACTAAAATAATCTACAGAGGAATAACTTTTTTCACACGAGGGTTCAAAACTCCTGACTATCACTTTCAGACTAAGATGTAAATACAAACCACTGGCACCGATGACAGAGTACAGTTTTTTTTGTTGTTTGTCGCTGAAATGAAGAGCGTCGTCTTTTCGCGCATAATGTAACGGTAACGCATCCATGTATGCATCTGATCTTATATGTATGGTTTTTATGTCTGTTCTGTTCCCATCCATCGACATACGCATCAAATTGACTGACGAGCTTGCTTCCCGATAAGCAATAAATATGAATCTAAACACAAGTCCAAAATGTGTTAGTAGGTTTTTTATATTATCTTTTAATTTAAAATAATTTCTGTTCCATTCATCTTTCAGTTATTTTATAATTCGATTTTATTTTTACTTCATTTCGTTTTAATTTCAAATCATTTTCTTCCCCAGTTATTTTTATTATTTAATTTATGTTCATGTTAATTTTTATCTTCATTTTTATCTGTATTTTTATTTGCATTTTTACTTTATTTAACTTACATATTGTATTCACTTCATTTTTATATGCATTTCATAGTCTTCAACCTTAATCATGGCCATTTCCTTGTTCTTAATGTGTTTACACCCATTTATATACATTTTTATGGTATTGCATCAAGAATCTTGGGATGGTGTGTGGTGGGACGTATGGCGATGCACGCATGCCAAAGTGGCCCCTATGACACCGCACCCCCGGCCACGGGAACTACCCTTTCGAGCATCGCGTCAGTGACTGGAAGAATCTTGGGATAGGGAAGCACTTATTTCACATTTTGACCTTTTCATGTCTTTGCTTGGTACAGCAGGCTCCCACAGGGAATATTGATGTATTTAGGTGTAAAAAATCCATAACCGAAATTGGGCCCAACAAAGGGGGTCACATTTAAGGCAGGCGGAATTTCAATAGGGAAAACAGCAATTCAGCTCCTTTCACCGTTAAAGTGTAAATAAATTGGTTGTATTCAACTATGTTGTCCACCGCAATGTCATTTTTCGCACCAATGTATATTTTTCAAAAAATAATAGTAATAAATAAATCAAATAGGTTGGCATTGGGTACTTAAAGATGAGGCCTTCAAGGTTTATTGACGCAACTGTTAATTTTAGCAGACAGAAACTATAAACAAGGGTATTTAATTAATCCATTTCGTATTTCATGGGACATGCTGAACTCATTTTTGAGGTCATTTTGATATAACCCTACCACAAGGGCTCCACAAGAGTCATAATTTAAATTAGTGGATGTCTATTAATGGGTTTCTTGCAATGTTGAGTTGAATTTTGAGATTATTTAAGTTCAAATCACTAGCTACATATTAAGGTACACAGGAAGCTACATTATTATAATATAGATATTATTAATGATCTAGCATTTCTAGGACCGCTGAGTTTATTTTTGATGTTATTTACGCTATAGCCCTGACCTACCAAGAGCACAAAAATGTGTAAGATTTTCATTTGCTGAAATGTGAGCCACTGTAGAGCGCTAACCCATCCAAGAATAACAACTGAAAGTATCTATAGCCTAAATCCGCTTTCAAATATAACAAATTAAGAAAATGCAGACAAAATGCAAGAATAGGTTCAGGTACTGAACAATATGATAGTACAAGCGATGTCATCGAAAAATTAGGCAAGTCAGATTGCTGACTGACTGATCAACTGACCGAGTTACCTTTAGTATAATGGGGCATATGAACAAATACATACATACATACACCTCTGCACTCAAGACTCCCCAACTCCATTCAAATTAAGTTACCTATCATCATGATCAGAGCTATAAAATTGTTGCAAGAGTCAAAATATCCAACACTGTACAATATTTACCCACAAAAGATTTTCAAACAAATTTAAGAGCAGGGAGCCAGAATGAGAGCTCGCAACCTTGGAATCAACCTTTCTCAAAACATGAAAAAGTTCGATAAAATTATTTTCATGAGCCAGAACCAATGTGAGTTTTAATTGGAGCTGGAGTCATAGCCCAAGCATAATTCAAAATAACTTCAGGTGTAGTGCCGGCTCTTAACGGTTTTTCAGTTCCAGGATCAAGTTCAAAAAGGTTATTAGAAAAACAACTGGTTTTTAAAAACTAATATAAGGATATTTTCAAAAAATTTGAAATTCACTTACAAAAACTAATTTTAAAGTGTGCAGTATGGTCGTAAAAATGTTACTAAAGAAGTTTGCAAGATAATTCAAAGAATGAATGGAAGATTTTCTCATAAGGATTTACATGAATTACAATTGTGCAAAATTGGAACGTCAAAAATGAAGATGTACAGCTTACTGAAAACTTGAAACTCATAGTGTGCGATAGTTTACTAATTTGAAATTCACAAAAGATTAATTAAAGTACTTCTCTTTCAAAATTCCTTATTACTTTTAAATTTTACATATGTGATGCAGCACTGAGAACCCCACTATATAAATCGGGAGGGCAAAGATAAAAATAATTCTGTCTTAGGGGAACAAGTAAAGGTGGATCTTCAAGTCTGTTTTGCATGACAGAAAATGGCTCATCTAGAACTAGAGGATGTAAACATGTAGGTATGTGGTAGAGTGTTACTTTCCTGCGATAAAGCACAGAAATAACATATTTTTTCAACTTATATGGTGTGCTGCTTCACATATAAAATTGAAACTGTGCGGGGATAGCGAGTCTTCTGAGGGATCTCAAGCCACTTGCAAAGTGTAGAAGAAAAAACATGTTCAGATTAATATGACAATTCCATTTTCCGGAGGTAAGGCAACATTCGGCTGAACAGATGACAGACTTCGGGTTTATTGTATCTTCATATTTTATAGAATGAAGTTTCATGAACCAGAATACTAATTCCCGCTCCACTATCAACATCACCGCCACTTCAAAAAATTTATTTTGCTTCAAATACTTTTTTTCTTCTTTTATTTTAAAGACCAAATGTTTAAATCTTTTTCATTTACTGGAAATAAAAAACAATTAGCCTACCTCTGTTTTTTTAAAGTAAATTACTTAAATTCTTTTTAATTGGCCACAACATTGCCAAATGTATTACGATAATTTGTTATTTCACACCCAAGACCTGGCTACCAGTAAGAGGAATTAGCAAGCACTTTGCAGCAAGAGTTCAACACCAAATAATATTTTCAAATTTCCGCCTTCGAAGTCTTACATTGAAGGTTTAAGATTAAGCTATATAAATATTTCAAAGATTTTATTCACTAAAACACAACTAGGTATGATGTTAAAATTTCGAACGCGGTTTTTTAAACACAAATTTTACCAAAAATCTGCCCTAGCATTCACAGCCGTACAGACGTGAATATTTTTATTGTCATAGTAACGGCGGAAGGTTTTCTTTATTAGTGTCGGAGGATTGAGAATTCAGGTTAAGCAATACAAACTTGTCTCAAAAGTGTGACAGTAAGAAACAACCCGATTGACAATGAGGCCAACTGTGAGTGCATTTGTGAACATCACTGAGTAATCACGCTAATGGTGAGCGATCACTTCACACACACTATCTTAAAATGATGAGATGCTGAACACTCACGAAAAAATGTGATAGGCCAAAAGTCTCAAAACGGTAGTGGTTTGTGACATGTTGCGTGAGCGCTCACCAAATTGTCAATCGGGAAGAGATCTGGTAAATCTTACCTCTTAAAACTTATTTGTGAATTCACTGAAGACATTTGTTTTTATATCAGTTGCACATATTGAATACCCGTAGTTTTTCAATTTTTCTTTGTGAGTAGGAGGGTATAAATAATACTTGGCTACCCTAGGATTATTTTTAAATGGATACAACGTACGCCTATTATACTTCCTGGTCCAACGCCACTGAATGTCAGTTTTTCCTTAATAGCATGATTCCACCCTATACCACTGGTATCACTAGTTCTTCAACCATAGCTTTGTGTTCAAGGTTCATATATATAGATATCAAAATTAACAAAAAACTAAACCACAAAAATTTTCACTTGCTTCTTATTGGGAGCCAGTGTGAAGTCCAGAGGAATATGTGATGAGCTGCCTTCGTATATAACCGTCGTTTCGTGAGTTTTGAAACTGAAGGCTTTGACAGAGTAATTCCTCGGATTCAACCAATACAAGTTGTTGCCAAATTCGTCAAATTCTATAGACTTGATACTGCCAGGTTCGTCAGCTACAAGTAATTGGGGCTCTGTATTGTGATATCTCTCATTGAACAAGAGAATGTTTCGTTCATCTTCAACCAATATTACATTGCCTGAAAAGTCATGGCGAGTAACCAATTAAACCCTTACCGACATACCGTTTATAAAGATGAGGATTGGTTATCAAGACGAGTAACACGTGCAGAATATCATCACATAGGGTTATCTTATGTATCTCTGTATAACAGGCCAAGCTTATTTCCAAAGAAGCTGGAGAGAGTGCTTCAACGCTAAGCTCTCACCTATCCCACAGTCCTCATAACTTGAAAGCTTACCCTTTATACTGTCATATGCAACTGCCGTGATAGATTCCAGATGACCCAAAGATTTTTTCCGAATTCTTGGTGACTGAGAGAGCGCTCGTCCTATGATGTACAAATCATTGCCATAGGTGGCCAGTAGTGTTGTTTCTTCGCAGTATATTCCGTTTGGACTAAGCTTACTCAGGTGCGATTCATCAGCAGTGCACGCACAAGAGAAGTTAGTGTTCTTTGATAGCAAGCAAATATCACTGCACACGTTATCGGTGCAAGGATTCTGTATCTGGACAAAGGAATAATTAAGAACTTGTATTTCATGAATAACTATTAATCAGGACTCTAGTGACCAAATTAAAAGCCATAAAGACATCTGAAGGGCTTATCACGGACTCATCAAAGATATACACAATGACGTCATTCAGATGAACAAAGATTATTAATGACATTTTCACTCATATCAACGGTTTTCAGAAGTCATTTTTCTATATTAGAAATACTATATGGCCAAGAAACGGACTTAGGTATCTAGGATTTGTTGATACTGGAGAAATTGTGTACACAGTCATCAAAGGGTTCACTTATTTATAGAGAGATTGGTATTGGAAACGTTATTGTCTTTGCTATATATACGTTATATCGACTTATCGAAAACAGAAAGAAAAGGAATCGTTCTTAGATATGCAAAGTACAATAGACACATGGAAGACTACAATATGAGTAGTGCATACACTTCACGGGTATACATCAGTATACATAGAGTCCAAATGGAGTTTTTAATAGTGAAATGGCCTGAATGTTCTAATGAACACTTTACTACGTGTACATAAAATTTAGAACAAATGGGCATAGGTATAATGCAAAATATTTCTACTGAGATCAGTACAAAGGGTTTTGGAATTAAAGTTAGGCAGGTAATTTATTCAGTAATTAACCACTATGATCGACCGTTCACACTTTTGATTTAAAGTCTCACACACTACTTGTATATATTCATCTTTCACTAATCCCACATTTAATCTTAGTTGACCTCACATTTGTCTTGTATTGGTCCTTCAACAATCCTGCAGTTCGTCTATCTAGGACATACATTCGAGATAAGACTCTACCGCTGTATCCCTAATGGACATTGTCCATGTACATTGTCTATTTTTAGGCTGAATGGGCGAATATTGGACATATTTTAGAATGTCCTCGATTTGCCTTTAATTTTTAGCAGTAGGAAATTAGTACAAATACGTACTCGTAGATGATAGATGTTCAACAGTCATAGCACGAATTTTGAGGAATAAAGTGGAGAGACATTTTTTGCTTTAGGAGGCCGGGTAGATCAATTATTTAATTTGGAAATTACTTTGTATATGAAAAACTCGTTGTACATACCTGCGGTTTATAGAATTCTGTGTTTTGTAAGCCAAGCACAGATTTAGCTGATGGGAGTGTCACCAGGTTTTTAGTAGAATCAGAACATCTATCGCTTGAGCATGAGTACAGTGCCCCTTGCGTCTCATTACTCTTAATCCAGTAGAGCACATTACTCTGGACAGCAACTGACAATGGGCAGTCACTCTTGGAAAATTTCCGGATTTCCTAGAAAAGAACAAACATTAACACTGCCCTACAGGGAAACATCCCCCTTACCAAAACTATTGCGATAAGGTATCATTTGCATTTGAAGTCCAACCATCATAAATTCGGACCAAATGTGAGACCCGCTTTCGTTCAGGTTCAGTTCATTGAAGGAAAAGAGTACAGGTATACAGATGAATAAGTATAAATCACCTTTCTGTCAGATCCAGAAAATGTTCTGGAGTACACGCTGATGCCATCGATCCAATACAGTCGGTTCTTCTCCTGGTCAATTGTCAGGTATTTGGGTGCCCATAAATTTTGTTCAAACTTCTCTGGGAAAGATCCATCCATCAGTGATGTTGCGATAAATGAACCTTGTCTGGATTGATCAATCCAAAACAGCTTTCTAAAACAATAAAGCTTGAGTATTTGTCTCTGTGTCTCCATGTCTTATCTATAGGGAAGGACAGTTTCAAACTGTCCACATGTCTTATCAATAGGGAAAGAAAAAAGGTAAAACTGTCATCAGTAATACTTATTTTGGGTATGCTACAAGTCTGACATCTATCGTATCTATTTCTATGGGCAGGTCGTGGAGGGAGCTGTTCCCGCAGCGCCCACCACTACCGGCATCGTCTGGAGAGGCCACGGAGGAGTTCTGTCCACTGAGCACCGGTAAAGTGGACAGTACCATCGAGCGGATCCGGACGAAGCGGAAGGCACCAGAGCCTGGCATGATCCCGAACGTCGTGTGGGAGTCCGTGCATCGAGTGGAGCCGTCCCTCCTGACCAACGTGTTTAATCGCGCGTTGCAGGAGGGGACATTTCCGGACCGATGGAAGACGGCGCGGCTTGCGCTCATCAAAAAGCCAGGGAAGCCATACGGGCAGCCATCATCGTACTGGCCAATCTGCTTGCTCAACACCGTGGGGAAGGTGTTCGAGCGGACGATTGTGGACAGGCTGGAGGCACACCTCGAGAGGCGGAGGACGATTTCGAACAGCCAGTACGGCTTCAGGACCGGCCGTTCGACCGCGGATGCCGCACTCTGGCTGAAGGCGATGGCGGAGAAGGTGATACGCGACAGAGAGTTCTGTGCGGCGGTCAGTTTCAACATCCGCAACGCCTTCAACTCGATACCATACTCACGTATAGTAGAGGCGTTGGAGGAGGCATGGGTGCCGGGCTACCCCATACGGATTATCCGAGGCTATTTCTGCGGACGTCGGATCGAGATGGAGTTGGCGGCAGGACTAGTCACACGGGAGATGACGTGCGGCGTTCCTCAGGGGTCGGTTCTTGGACCCATCCTGTGGAACGTCGCCTTCAACGGGTTGCTGCGGCTGGCGGTCCCACCAGGCGTGAAACTCATCTGTTATGCCGATGACACGCTAGTGGTGTGTCAAGCCGCGACAACAGCGGAGGTCGCGACCAGTGTCAACCAGGCGTTGGAGTTGCTGACCGAGTGGATCGAGTCGGCGGACTTGTGCTTGGCGGTGCAGAAGACGGAAGCAGTTCTGTTCACGACGCGCCGCAAGTACAACCAACCAACGTTCGTGCTGAAAGGAGTGAGGATCGCGCCATGTCCAGCGCTGAAGTACCTGGGGCTGTGGTTCGACGGGAAGCTGTCGTTCCGCGAGCACTTCCGGAGAGCGGCGGAGAAGGCAGACCGTGTCGCCGGGCAGCTGTCGCGTTTGATGGCGAACGCGAACGCCGTTATGTCGGTCCTGTTGTACGGAGCGCCGGTATTCGCGGACGCCGTCCAGATCCCGTCCAGGAGAGTGGAGCTGGAGAAGGTCCAGCGGAGAGTCGCGTTGAGGTGTGTCAGCGCGTATCGCACCGTGTCATCGGAGGCGGTAGGCGTACTGGCGCGCCTACCAACCATCGAGCTGAAGGTCAATGAGACGGCGCAGAAGAAGGCGAGGACGGGTCAGGAGGCACGCCGGGCGAAGCTTGGAATACAGCTGACCACGCTTCAGAGATGGAAGGTGAGGCTCGCCCATTCTTCGAAAGGTGAGTGGACCCGGGAGCTGATTGGTGAGCTCGATCTGTGGACAGGTAGGAAACACGGGAACCTGAACTTCTACCTGACCCAGGTCTTGAGCGGGCACGGATGTTTCGGCTCATACCTGCACCGGATGGGATTGGCAGCGAGCGCCGAGTGCGCCCATTGCACAAGCGGAGACGTGGACACGCCGTGGCATACACTGTTCCAGTGCGACAGGAGAGGCGCGGGGCGGTCACGATCGATCTCGGAGACGGCGTGATCGACCGTCTTGCGCCGGACACCCTGGTCCCGGAGATGTTGAGAAGCCGAAGCGGTTGGAGTCAGGTGTCGGCTTTTGTTTGGGCCATCATGCGAAGGAAGATGGAGGCCGAGTGGTCGAGGCAGAGGACCCTAGGAGGACAAGCTGAAGTTGCTGCTGCTGCTGCTGCTGCGGCGACGGATCACGTTCAGCAGAGCTCGCCCGTAGTACCAGGGCTGGAGCTGAGTTCGCCCACAGTGCAAGGGCTGGAGCTACAAACGGATGAGTCTCACGCGATGAGTGAGTGAAGAGGAAGAGGCAGTGTGTCCGGCTCGGGGGGGGGCCTGAATTCCAGGCGAGCGCTCTGAGAGTGCGGATCTCGGTCAGTAGGGAACCCCATGGTGGCCATGGCAGGACGCGTGCACCGTTCCGGCCAGGAGAAATGGGGGCTCGGGGCCGGCTCCAAAGCGTTCCCCTCAGTACTGATGCGATGCCCGAAAGGGTAGTTTCCGGTGCTGGGGGTGCGGTGTCTCAGGGGCCACTTTGGCATGCGTGCATCGCCATACGTCCCACCAAAGCATCTATTTCTATGTCATTGTGTCTTATCAGCAATGAAGGAGAAGCGAATTTTTCAGGCGGGTAACTTGCTTGGCATTTGTTCCACAGAGGAGGAAGAGATCGAGGCGAATATTATTATTTTAATGTATTCAGAGATTAAATCAATTAACTGACTAATAAATAAGTAGACATCGTGACCATTGCATAAGGCTACACACCGTCTGCCCCAAAATACAATCTTATGAGTGGCATTAAAATATTCTTAGAATGGAAAGCAGAGAAGGTAGGTAATCAGTCGAATGTACATTGTGAATCTCTTTTGTTCCTGAAACCAAGGACGTACCGATAGGGGGAGGGGGCAGCTTCCCTCTGTAGGAAATTTTTTACTCAGCAGTTAGGAAAATTTATAATTTCAGTCAGCCGAAGTTGGGAATTGGAAATTTTGAGTTGAGAAGTTGGGACTTCCACCCCCCCCCCCCACTGTCAAAACTCTTCGGTACATCCCTGCCTGAAACCCAGAAGAAAACTGATATTTCTTTCCATAAGGCCTGTGTTTATGTGTAGTAAGGTGAGTGCGAGTATTACCGCCATGCTAAGGGAGAATTGAGTTTTACAGCTTTCTAGTGCATCTACTACGGAACCAGGTGGTAAGGCTTCAGAAGGGAACTATATAGTATAATCCCGAGAGAAAAAAGGAAGAGGGGGGGGGGGTGGAATTGGGGGTTACATAAACAAATTTGTTGACCCCTTGGGTGGCGGAGTTACCCGACATGGTGCGGGTAATGCGTCGTTTTCGTCGCTTATGCGTGTTTTGATACCTAAGCGTTCCAGCAACTCCCATAAACTACTGCTTTTCAAGCCTGTATTTGAAACAAATATAGTTTGCAACTTTTGCAAGAAGCGCTTGTTGCAAAATATGATATTATGTGTCTAGAGACTAATTTACAAGCATGGTTTACCCGTGTTTTGGAGATAGAACAAAGTTCACCGGGTTTTCCATCAGTTTGTTCTTCAAACGTGTGCACAATTTCTCGTCGTTGCACACCTGAATTCGTGAACTGTCGTGCACACCATCGGAAATCAACATGTAAATATTGGTGGTAATCCAGTCAATAGCGATATCTTTTATGTGACTACTATTTAAAGCATTAATATCGTGGATTGAGGGTATGACCTTGGGCGGCTCTGTATCAAACAAACGATCGTATGTTTAGTAACAAAGATATTGACTGAATACATCTCATGTGTTCGCAATTCAATATCGAGCTTACCATAGCCTTTAAAAGTCATGTTACAGATGTCGGAACCGTTTCTGTATTTCTGCACTAATACTGATGATGGAATTCCTTGTCGGATATGCACCACGAAGTACACACGAGGCCCGCTGAGTGCAGCAGACTGAATTTTGTCATATCTATCGGAACCGGAGGTATAAAATGTGAGATTCTGCCCATCGCTCAGAAAAACACCATGCAGCGAATTTTTCTCGTCATTGGATGAAACACCAGTACGCGAGATAGCAGAGTAAAGTATTACAGTTTCGTTTCCTGCCAACAGTTATGCACATATTGTGAGGGGTGACGCTCTGTAACGAACTCAAATAAATATAAGTACAGAACACCTACCACAATTTTCTTCATCTGATCGGTCCCAGCAGTCGTCAAAACCGTCGCACCGACTGCTCACGGCCACTGATCGACTACCATCCTTGCACGCGAATTCGGCAGCACTCTACATTTGTGTAACATGATATAACGAATGTAAATGAATTTAGTACCTATAAATAGACTGTAAACACGGAACTGAAACTGGTCAAGTGGTACAAACCGGTGAAAATATCCGTGGACTGCACAAACTGCAGAATATGTAGATAAGTAGAACACGTGATCCCAGCTTCACCTTGAATAAATAATAAATTTGAGCGTAGAATATCGTAACTTACTATATCAGACTTGAATTTGTATAAGATCCCAATGGATAGACATGCGGAGCACTCAAGTGGAAGGCGCCTCTAGTGGATCCCAGGAATAATCTTGGGAGGGTCATTTCAAAGTGTTTCAAAATTTATTATTCTTACCGTCTTTGCCTCCTGAGAACTGGACTCATTTTTTGTCGTTTCGGTGCCAGCTGAATGAGTGGATGACAGAGACATACTTAAGGTTTTAAATCATTTGCACCCATATGACACTTTATATGACATGAGAAATAACTTTTTTTAACTCGCTAAAGTATCGCAGGGCGATTATTTTGAAGATCAATTCTAAATAAAACTCTTCATATTACAGTATCCTTGACTCCTTCGTTCAAAGCTCTCTGTGACTATCCTAAACTCGACTAAATTTCACTATACTGATTAAAGCTTATCTACGACTCTTTGCAACTCATTCAGACATGATTATGCCTTTCAACATAAGATAAAGTCATTTCAGGTCTCCTCGAGGCTCATATAAGACTCTGAGTCTTATCAAAAATAGCGAAAGCCATTCATTAGAAATTCTTCCGGAATAGTCAAGATTGGGTAAGGCTCTTGTTCAACACTTGCTGATTGCTGAAGACTCATTACAAACTTTTTACGGCCTTCTTAGAGTTTGTTGAGAATTTTCTACACAAGCGGATTGAAGCCACAAAACTACCGTGAAAATGTCATTGAATTGGTCCAACTTCTCATTTTTCCTACTTTCATAATGTTTTCCTTACTCCCTGTTTCCCTTCTGTCCTCTAAATAAATTCCAAATTCACAAATGCTCACCGGAGGTATTCCGGATAGCTTACATGGTCCATCCGCTCCTGCTCGAAGCTTCAAAACTCATAAGCCCACATAAAATTCTACAAATTCGTTAAGATTATTCAAAATTCGCTTCAAACTCTTTATGCTTCTTCCAGACTCGTTTAAAACCCTTCCAGACTCGATCACGCCTCTTTAAGATTGCTCAAAACTCTCTGACATTTTTCATGACTCTTTTACGATTTTCGTTTAGAATTTCTTACGACTCTTCAAGACTCCAGGTTTAAAAAAAAGACATTTTAAGTTCCTCTTATTGAGCGATGTGAAATTTTAATCGCGTTCTCCAGTTTTTTGGCACCCATCGGTGGGCAAAAATCAAGGATCTGAGAAATGTTGCAAAATAGGGGTCACCCTATCACTTAAAACTCTAAGATTTTTTAAGATTCAATAAATCATTAAAGGTAACTTATATACATTGCTTCAGTACTTACCAACGCCATCGTCCTGAACACGAACAACTTCCTCGCGGTCTACGGTTATGAATGAACTGATCTAAGATCTAATGCATTTATAATTTATCGGGAATCAGAAGAAAATATGACAATTCGCCTGTCTCCGTCGAGGGTTTTCCAGACAGAATTATGAGTCACAAATAACGTTTATTCCTGATTATAGCGGAACGTATTCGCCGCGAACACTTAATCTTATCTCAGAATTTGGGATTTCACAAACCAGTAACATCCTGAGTACAAGATTTCCAATATCAGAATGAGTCATACCTTTAATTTAAAAAAAAATGGTTTCGCCAGTTTCTTTAATCCGATTGCTGGACGGATTGCGAAGCCCAAAAAACTGCTCAGGGGATGTTACTTCAAAATCACCAAGAGAAACATATAAGACTACAAATTTCTGGACCATCCTGTTCGTACAGAAATTTATCAATAATATATACAATTAATAATTTCGACTTTCGACAGATTTTCGGGCCAGATATTAAACCGCAGATAGCAGAGCCCACTGCGTAAAATAGTTTTTAAGAATGATGTGAACATTTCCATCGACTTACTTTCTAAAACTGGGTCAACACTAAGTAACACTCTGCCGAAGTCTCTTCAACCAGGTCTCTCAAAAGGTAAACTCCCTCGTTCTCCACTTCCAGTCCAGTTACCAGCACATCGGCAATATGTGCTTCAGGATCTTCAACCTTTATTACACCAACTCAAGGCTTACGATCATCACAACTACTTCAGGTGTCAAGTTACACTAAATCATTTACCACGGTCTCTGCAACTTCAAGAACAGGCACTGGGTGCGGGAAAAGGTTCCAAGATGACCCACATTTTTTCCTTGGGCTACAACTCGTCACCAAAACATTCAATTATTTCAAGACTCGAACCGTCTGAAAAATAACTTCTTCAACTTCAAAATATTATGCAACTTGAAAACATGTTGGCAAAATATTGGACGTCCGGGCACAAAGTATAAAAATTTGGATTTGTGTCATCTTGGAACCAGGAAGTGTGTGACACAGCCGCCGTGTCCTAGATGACACAAAAACCAGAAGAAAGGTGAAATAGTATTTTTGTCTAATAATAATGTTATATTCGAGTAGATATTGCAGTAAAATCTGCGTGAGCCGAAATCTGTATTAGGCGGAAAGTCCATAACAGAAAAAAGAAAAAGTCCCGGCAGTTTTTATGGAGTTTATGTGTACATTTTTTTGTATAAGCTGGAATTCGTCTCACGCGGAAATGGAAACGGTGAATGATAAAAATTACAATTTTGAACATGACTCAGCCGGAAAATACATTACTTATTCCGTAGAGAAGTTCAATTAATCGCACACTTATCTCTCATGTTGCTATCTGTACATTTAACAAACACGACTGTGTGCTTGTGTATGTCTTGACTAGGCCTATCGAGTTATTCTTTTTAGTACGTTATCTTTGCTCGTTTTCGTTGCATTCGCTTTTCTTTTCTTTTTTTGTAAAAATGACTTCGAAGAAAGCTCATTAATTTATTAACTGTGAATGAAAAAGTAGAAATCATTCAAGTGTAGAGTAAGGATGATGAACGAGAGAGAGAGAAGGCGATGACGACGACAATGAGAAGGGGGAGGAAGAAGGATTGATGTCTGAGTCAAGGATTTCAAATCATTCGCAAGCTATTTCACACCTTCAAGACATCATTCATTTTGCTGCCCAGCATGCGTTGTCGGATGTAGTACATATTCTGTATAATGTGAAAATGCAATTCAAAAATGATGTAATACTTAAACCTAAGACTCAGTTAGCACTAACAGACCTATGGAAGAAGAAATGAACCAGTACTTGTAACTTCTTTTAATACGATTGTTAACTACTGTATGTGTGCTTGCCTAGTTCGTAATGCATGTATCAAGCTTGCAAAGAAAGAAAGAAAGAAAGAAAGAATAAAAGGGGGAAAAACTAAGCCGGAACTTCCCAACTTGCACAAATTTTCTTGTGGGTGGAATTCTGTCTAAGGCGGAAAATTTCTAGTCCCAGCGAATTCCGGCTCATACACTGATTTTACATATTTTTTTACATCCAGATCAAATGACAGAGCTTTTTGTTCAGCTGCAAGTCTTACTAGCACACGGTTTTGAAATTAATCTTTTGAAATTCATAGGCAGCTTGTTGGAGCGAACTGTCCTCTGTCAGTATTGCGTTGATAACCGCATCCCCTTCCTGCAACGTTATGATAATATACTCGCGATGTCATCTAGGGCTGTGTCATCTTACACCTATGTTTCATAAATTAAAACAGACCCTTCTACAACCAAATAGATGAAGTATTCGTCGAAATAAGTACGTCATTCTGCAAAGAATATAATTGCGAATAGGTGTACATATGTAGCAGTTTCTATAAAAAGGGGTAACTTTGTCGATCCGACGAATTTTGAGTTATGGATAGTACGTAATAGAGGAATGAATGCCCGTTCCAAAGAGCTATCGGCGAGATCTGTAGCGTTTTTCTTTGCGGAGATATAAGCGGTCAAAGATGAGTATGACGAGAGAACGCGCGAAAACACGTTTTCGAGAAAAACTCGTTTAAAGTTAGACACACCTTTTTTTCCCACTCCTTCAAGCGGCCGTAATTCGCCGCGGAGTCACGTTACCAGCCTCAACAAGGGCTTGTTGGAAAAGTAATTTTTCGCTCTTCAGCGTGGTAACAATTCAGAACATCGGATTAATTTGTGAGCTACGAAATACCGCGAAGAAGCAACGCAGACATTCGCATTCTTTCTCATTCTCTTTCATAATTCGCATGTTCCACGCTGGTAAGGTTCGCTAGTCTGGTGGACAAAAACGTAATGCTTACGGATTCCAAAAATATGCTCTGAAAAGGGGTCAAATATGCGCTTATAATACGCTTTTATTCTTGTCAAATATGCTAAAATATTCCCTAAAACTCTTGAAATATGCCAAAATATTCCCGATTAAAGTGATAATAATGGGTCAATATGGGTGTCATTTTGAAAAGAAAATCGAGAGATGACAGATATACAAAATAAAAAGGTCCTAAAGTTATCGTGCAAAAAGTCTTTTTTCATAGGCAAACACTGGATACATATAACAGTGTTCTACATAGGTGGAAAAATTTGCGGCAAAAATTCTTTTGGTTTACAAAAAAGTTGCAGGTGTGGCAGTTTTATTTTATCAGAAGATAAAGATAGTGCAATACTGAAAAAAATTGAAAATATTCCGCAAAAATTGTGAAAATTGACCAAATATTTTTGAATATGCTCTAAAAAATCAGAAAATATGCTTAAAACATGCTTTTACACCCAAAATATGCCAAAATATGCTCAATCAAGTGTGACTCATTCTTCTTGAAATTCTGTGAATCACAAAAATAACATGAATATTCCCTATCTACTTCAACAGAAAAAAACATGCAAAAGCATATTTTTGGAATCCCTACGTGATGCTGTTCATTATCCCCATACACTACAGTGCTAAAAGTGTCAATTGATTTACTAATTTCCAGCTTTTAATTTCATGTTAAAATTAGATAACTAGTTTCTTTTCACTAGACTACACTTTACCCTAATAAAACATAATTTTGTTCAAAAAATATTATTTTAAATCATAAAACTATATTTAAAGTTTTCATGTTCATACTGGTGTATGATTTATCCTATGGTTCACGTTTTCATCCAACAAAACACTAGCGAACCTCACCAGCGTCAAACATGCGAATTCTCTTTCTCTCTCACACCCGTAAATTTTGTCTCTTCGTTATTGTGATGTTTTTTCTATAGAAATCGACCAAAATCTCAAGAAATTTTCTTTTTCTTTTTTCGCGTTTTCTGAGACTTTGATCAATCGACAAAGTTACCCTTTTTTTACAGAAACTGCCACATGGGTAATTCTCACAAAATCGCAATATTTCCACATTCAAGAAATTCAAAAACTGAAGTCATTTTTCTTAATTTTTTTTGGTGGGAATTGTCAAACTTTGAGTCTCTAAAGCTATTTCGGTTATTTGGCTCAAGTAATCTGTACTAGGGGCAGGGGCATAGAATCTTAAAAATTTGATGAGCCACAGCTAGGAATGTTCAGCGTCGTGGCCAAATTTCGTGAGCCACGGCTAGGATTTTTCAACGTCGTGGCTGGATACTAGGAGCCATGATATGGAAATTTCAACGTCGTGGCCAAATTTCAAGAAGCAAATGATGAGCAAATTCAAGTGTTGTGGCCTGTGATTGTGACTAGTCACGTTTAGTACTTCATTGACAGCTTTGTATCAAGGATTTTGAAAATGCTGAAATTTAAATGAGCGCCTTGAATGCAGTATTTATATGTAAGTACCTATTTGTTTACTGCAAACATACGAGTATATATATTATGTAGACTCAAGTTAATGCTTGAACGTCCATCATTCTACAGGAATCAAGTATAAGGAGATGGATTGAAGGTGCGCTTGTTGGTAAAGCTATCCATTCTAGCTACAAGCATTAAGATCAAAGCGGAGTTCAGGTAACGATAATATGGTTGCATTTTACACTAATTATAAGAATAAAAATAATAATTCAGAAGTTGAGTAAGAACAAAATATAATCAATAAAAAAACGAAACAGTTCTCAAATTTATAGAATAGGTAGTCTTCTAGTATGTAATCACATATATTTTGAGGTACACTATAGTCGAAAAACTCTATGTAAAAAGTAAATCTCAACTAAAAGATACCTAACTTGGAAACTCACAGCTCATTAAGTTACTTATTTAATAATGAATACAACTTCGCGATGCAGACTAGAGTCTAGAATTAGGAACAAAGGTAAACGTTGAACGCCTCAATATTTGTGATTAATTTATAAAAAAAATTATTCAAAGGGGGAGGGGCACAAAACTGTAAGCCTACAATGAGTTCTTATGAATTAAAAACTTATAAGCTCGTTGAAATTTTTGTGGAGGCGGAATTGAGTACAGAAGTTGCGTTTTATACACTGTCATATATAGTTCACGATTTGTACTGAAGATTGTTCATTATTTCAGCTCACCGTCATTGCCCGTCTGAAGAAAGATTATTCTGAGTTAAATACATCTCAACTTGAACAAATTATGTCCTTAACATGTATGCATTAGGTGACAATAATTATAATTTCAACGCTGTGGCTCTCAGTTTTTAACGTCATGGCTAGGAAATTCAACAAATGCCACGACGCTGAAATAGAAAACTAGCCACGGACAGGAGAAATTGCTTGAATTATTCGTTGTTTGGAGCTTGAAAAATTTTATTCGTATTTATTCCTACTCTGATGTTGAAATATTTACCAAAAAAGTTATTTCCGATGTTTCAGGAGCGCCGTCCAAGTACGAGATTCGCAGAATGAAGAACCACGGCGATGAGCGTTGATAGTTGTAGAGATAAGAACTTTCACAGAAAAATGTTTCCAGAATTAATAACTCAATAGCGATCCGTGATATCAAAATACGGGAATACTCTTATGGCAGTAACAAAGCACTGCAGCCACTTTCAAGGATGAAATATTTTAACAGCGTCACCAGGTTGACCAAGCGAAAAAATGGCCACGACGCTGAAGTTAAATGTGGTTACACAACTTTGACTTATGCTGGAGGTCACCTCATGTTCTTTTGGTCGCTATTTTTGGTATTAACATGCGCCTCAAAGTTTTCTTTCCAAGTTCTTGTAATTTTTTCCCGAGAAAATGCCTATATCCATATCAATATTTGCAAGAACCATTGAAAACATAGGTGGTTACCAGCCACGACGTGGAACATTAAGGGGTTTACCATACTATATATACACGCAGGGGGGGGGGAGCTACAAACCTGTGTGGCTGGAAAAGGTAGCATAGGTGATGCTTTCCAACATCACTTTTTTTTTAAATTGCCCAACTTCTTAGATTTTCGAAAAAGTACAGATTACTGAAATGTTGCGATTTCGTGAGAATTACCCACATATATAGAGTCATTTACTTTTTAGGGTGTGTGCCCGCGCGCAGCGCTGTAAGCACTCTATTGCAATTATTGCTTTTTCATTTTTCTATTTAAATAAGAGTGAATTGTTTACAGCTCATAGTTCAGTTTTAGCTCAGTTGCGTTTAGATCGTTAGATCGGTCTTAAGGCGGAGGCGCGTGGAAGATGAGAGTGCTAACCTCAACAGATTCTCATTCTGGCATTCGTGGCGTATATTTGTTTTATCGCATAGACGTTGGTACTGTGTCTGGATATTAGCTTCAAAGCTTAAACATTTCAGATTTGGTTTTGTTTTATCAATACCAGTGTAGGAAGCTGGCGCAACAACACCAGAATGCGGAGAAGCCGGAAGTTTTTGCAGTTTTAGGATAAATTTGAGAAGTCAGAAGTTGGAAGCTGAAAGTTTTTCAGCTTAAGCAAACACCCTCTTACTACCTCGCTATCTGCGATGTAGCTTGTTTCAATAGAATCCACTCGTCACATAAAATTTTTTTGGATCGATCTTCTTTTTCCGGGTGCTCGAAAACAGTTTTTTGGGTAAAAAACTTTCATAGCTGTGATAACAGTTTACCAACTCGTAAAGAAGATCACCAACGATGCCGAACATAATTTATCTAAGTTTCAAGCTAAAACGACATTTAGCGGCCGAGAAATTAAGACTTTGTCATCTTCGAACCTGTGTCATTTTGGAACTCTTTCCCCCTATTCAACTGTCATTGACTCCGGCCTCAGCAATACCAACATCTCAGTGACAAAAAATAAGCGATGCTGCAGCATTTGCAAGAGCAAGAGAATTAACCTCTCTTTGGCCTACGGTGACTAATAAAAATGAAAAAACATGTTTCTACGCTCCCCCTCCCCCAAGTGGTTAGCTTGATACCGACGATTTTCTGATCATCTTTTTTCAAACGATCATAAAACAAAAAAGTTGTCTGTAGGCTGATGAATAGTAGTAGCAACCTGTTTTGACTATCTTTGTCAGTCGGTTTGACTGTCTCTCTGCCTGTCTTTCAGACTAATTGTCAGGTTTGCTAACTATCCAGTCCTCTGTCTGTCCACCTATCTCACGGGCTTTCTGTCATCGGCCTAACTAAATCTAGCAGACGAGCAATCCTACCAGGAAATAAGCGGAGATACGAGTCAAGATCTGGGAGCCTGAATTCCTCTAGCTAAATACCTCATATCCAAGGTATCGTTTCTGTGTACTGGAGAATAGGGTGGTGCAAATACAGTTTTTTTTTTCAAGCGTTCCACTCCCAAGGGATTACTCTACTCTAGTAGGTATAACGATATTCCTGCCCAAATTATTAGTCGAAGAATATTTAAGGGTCGCGCACCTGAGGTGATGTTTATAGGATTTCCCCTTGGAAAAATTCGAATTACGCTTTCTAAAAATTGAGTTTGATCATAACTATTGGTTTGACTGAAACGAAAATGGTTCTCATTAGAGTACCAATTGAGTAGCTACCTGAACTTCTATAAAGAAAAAATTTTCAAAGTTAGTATCTTCGTCTTGAATTTTAGTAAAACGTGATCTTTCATCATTATGAACCACAATGAAGACACAAAAATACGTAAGAATGCGTAGAAATCGGTTTCCACGATTTCTGGGTGTGCCAAGTCCATTTTTGAGCTTACTTCCTCCCACCGTCAAACCTGAAAAGGTCCACAAGAAGGCTTTAACTAAAAACCACCACCGTGAAATATATCAAAACCAGGATTTGTAAAACCGAGGATTTCAGTTTTGAAGTTTTTTCGGTCCCAATCCACCCCCAATTCAGTCTGAACTGCGGTGCCAGTCGTCTACCCAACCACGCGTTGGGGTTGCGTATTATTAAACCGGTCCACTCCCTCGGGGAGACCCGCTTTTTCCACAAGCGGAGCGTGGATTGCCTAATATCCAACTTGACCAGTAGCGCCGCCTCGCTCTTTGGTATAGCATTTTCCGCATTGCACTGTATACCTTCTTCCGCTCATCGGCATTTAACTCCATCGGTATTACATCTGCTAGTACGTAAACTGCCTCCGTGGACAGTGGCGGATCCAGGGGGGGGGCTAAAGGGGCTATAGCCCCCCCCAAAAAAAAAAAAAAAATCACTCGCTTTTCCACTTATTTTAGCCACCGATGTTTTTAATGACAGTAGCGCTCATACAGCACAGTTCGTGAATACATATCGCGTTATCAATGAATCAACATTATCACTTATCAACAATCATGCATTCATGCTTAAAATTTTGTTTGCTCTTTTTTTCTCCAACATTTAGCCCCCCCCCCCCCCCCCCCAAGTGTAATCCTGGATCCGCCACTGTCCGTGGAGACAGTGCGATAGGCGCTGACACACTTTAGCGCAGCCTTCCATTGGATTTTTACCAAATCGGTCCTTCTGTACTCCTTGGCTCCAATGGCGTCGGACCAGATTAGAGACCCATATAGGAGGACTGGCATGGCAACTTTCGACAACAGCTTCCGTTTTTTATCTCTATCGGCCCTCCTAGGTTCGACATGAGTCGGCTTAATCCGGCCAGGACTCTTTCTGTTTTCTGCGCTGTCTTCTTTGCGTGTTCCCTGAACGACAGCTTCCCGTCGACCCACAACCCGAGGTAATGTACGGCTGTACATGGCTGAATCACCGCTCCCTTTAGGCGAAAGGAAGGGGGTTGTACCGCCGACGGCATGTAAATGGCTCCGTTTCCCTCTTCTGGGCTGCTAGGCATAACCCTGCCGACCAGTCCAACGGGTCATAGCATCCAGTTCCGCGTTCACCCTGTTTTCGAGCGTGGTTACATCAGTTTCGACTACGATTGCCATGGTGTCGTCGGCGTAATAAATGATACTCACCCCTGGTGGTACATCTGCTTCCAGAATCCTGTCGAACGCGATATTCCACAGGAATGGACCAAGAACTTGATCCCTGCGGAACACCGCATGGCATTTCTCCCTGCACCACGCCAGAAGCAGTTTCCGCGATAATTATCCGGCCTTGGAATTAGTCCCGGATAATTTCACGTAAGCACGCGGGTACTGATGTGTTCTCCAGCGCCTCCAGCATGTGCGTTCACGGCATCGTATTGAACGCATTCTGTATATTGAGGCTGACGGCTGCGCCGAACTAGAGCTTGTGGATCGCTGATTTGCCAGCCTCTTCAGCTTCGCGGCGGCATCAGCCGTCGATCTTCCAGCTCGGAACCCATACTGGTTGGCGCTCAACGCGCCCCTCCCCCGAATTCAGCCTGTTTGCGATGATCCGCTCGAAGATCTTGTCTACAGTATCGAGTAAATACAACGGCCGGTATGACGCTACCACGCCAAACTGGGTTTTCTGGCTTTGGCAACAGCACCAGGCTGGGAATACTGCCCGCGTAATATCCCATCGAAGACTGCAGTCAGAATCCCCGGGTCCGCTTGATGGATGACGTACAACACGCTGGTATTCCATCTGATCCCGACGCCTTCTCCGCTTTCGCTCGTATGCGTTCCACCGCCGCTTCGATTTCGACTGCCAACAGTGTTGGACTCTGGGGGTGATGCTCACACCGGGGGAGGGGGGAATCACGGGGCTTTTCCGAAGAGGGTACTAAAGAATCGTACCAAGTTTCAGCTGTGCTGCAATTAATTCCATCAAACCCTTCTTTTTTTTTAGCTAATTCTCCTGGACTAATTCTGTTCGTATAGAAATTTACCAAAAATACATATATACAATTAATAATTTCGACTGTCGACAGATTTTCGGGCCAGATATTAAACCGCAGATAGCAGAGCCCATTGCGTAAAATATTTTTTAAGAATGATGTAAACATTTCCATCGACTTACTTTCTAAAACTGGGTCAACACTAAGTAACACTCCGCCGAAGTCTCTTCAACCAGGTCTCTCAAAAGGTAAACTCCCTCGTTCTCCACTTCCAGTCCTGTTACCAGCACATTATCGGCAATATCTGCTTCAGGGGCGTGTCCACTAGCGCTGGGCGCTGCGGAAATAGATGGGCCACAATTGAACCCCTCCCTAGTCCGAATTTTTAATTTCTGGTCCTCGAGTCGAACCCGTTATCGAAAACGTACTCGCGTAGAATACGATGCGATGATTTAACGCGGGGCTCTTATTTCAAAAGTTCGCGTTCCTGGCGCCCCTCCCTCTCTCTACTCTCTATATTTCACGGCCGGAACGTGAAGAATTTTAAAGCCCGATGCTCAGAAAAGTTTGAAAAAATTAGTACGAAGTGTGGAAATTATACAAAAATTCGTTTCAGTTGGTCACTCTAGCGACTTGCAATGAAGGTAACGTACGATCAAAATCTGGATCATGAAGCGGCGTTTTACCTGGTTATGTTTTGACATACCTCCATCTCACTCGAATACATTGGAAAAACATCGTCATCTTTGTCTAACTATTCCTGACTCTACAGAGAATTTTTTAAGACTTCCAAACGTTTACTCAACCCTTTACGACTCATTCAGATGAGAAAATGGGTATTCTGTCATTTATTTTTCGTTGCTCGGAGATGTGAACGGATATATCCTCATAGATTTAAAAAATTCTCTCAGACGTGTTTTATTCTTTAAAACTCATCCGGAATTCTTTAAAGCTATCCTAAAACTATGTCATCCTTGTTCAAAATTAGTATTTGAGATTCTTCTAAACTTTTATAAGATCCTTTAAGACTCGTGAAGATAAGCAGTAAAATAGGTGTTTTCAACTTTTCCCAGAAAGGGAGGAAGGAGAAAATATACCACCACACTTCCTCAAAATTCTCTCAGACTGTTTACTCTTTAAGACTTTCCCGAAATTATTCTCCGGATTCCAGAACTAGTCCTTAAAACGAACTGGAGTTGAGGCACACAGCGTACCTCTCGCACAGAGTCATCAAGCAACACACGACAGATCATTCCCAGCATGAAGGTAAACCCCGATGATGTCAGCTATAATGTGCCACGGATTTTTCCGAGAATCCAGTGTAGTCACAGATATCCCCGAGATACGTAAATCTGTGGCTGCTAAAAATATTCTGCAGATAGTTCATTTTAGCAGATAAGACCATCGTAAACTTGAAACGTTAAGAAGTCACGTACTGCAGTCCATCGGTCAAGCATCGTGTAAATCGCCCACAAATCTTCACGAACCGTTCCATGGGCTGATTACAATGGTTCAAAAAAAGTTTTTTTCTCAAAAAGTTGCCCTCTCAAAGGCTTGATCTGTCCTAGTAGGTGTAAAAACATTGTTGGCAAAAGTTTTTTGAAATCAAAGAATGTTTAAAGGTAGCATACCTGGGGTGAAATTTAACATAGGATTCGTCTTTAAAAAATCCTATTTTTCTAACACAAAATCCTGATAATCGAGTTTGACCAAAAATATTGGTTTGACTTGGAAAAGTTGTTTTCATTGATGTACCAATTGAGTATCTACCCGCGCTTTTATGAAGAAGAACTTTTCAAGATCAAAATGCACCCGCCGTGATGTTGGTAAGAAGTTGACCTTCCAACATTATAGTCTATGGCAAGGTCATAAAAATACATAAAACTGTATAAAAATCGGTTTTCACGATTTATAGGCGCGCTGAATTCAGTTTTGAGTTTATTTTGGCCCACAAAGGATAGAACTTAAAAACTGCCGCCAGATACATTAAATATATTAAAATTAGGGTCGTGGAGTCGAGGATTGCATGTTTTGGTCCCAACCCTCATTCGTATTGGTCCACAGGAGACAAATGTGAAATATTATAATTTACAAATGTTGGAGTCAAATATGTCAAAATTCGGGTTTTCTGAATCGATAATTTCATTTTCTAGGCTGTTTTAGTCCCAATCCTCACCCGTAATTATCCACCGGAGGCTAAAACGTAAAATATTCAAATCAACCCTGCGGATAAATATGTCGAGAGGGATTGGAATTAATACAATCTAGAAAATGAAATTACTGACTCATAAAACCTAAATTTTGTCATATTTGACGCCAACATGTGTAAATTATAATATTGCACATTTCTGTCTCCGGTGGGGAACCTGAAATATCCAGGCTAGTACTGGGAGCGTGAACCTCAGTCAGTAGGGGACCCCATGGTGGCCCTTGCATGACGCGCGCACCGGAAGCGGAAGGCGAAATGGGGGCTCGGGTCGGCCTCAAAGCGTCCCTCCGACCACTGATGCGATACTCGGAAGGGTAGTTTCCGGGGGGGGGGGGGGTTGCGATGTCTCAGGGGCCACTTTAGCATGCGTGCATCGCCATACGCGGACCTCCCCCACGTAATTTATTAGGTCAGTATTATTCCATAGTTCACATGTGGAAAGCATTTGTTTATTTAGCTAAGCGAGCACCGGTTTTTAAGAAGATCCTATTTTATCTTTAGGACACCCCCCCCCCCATAAGTGATCGGATCTTCTTCAAAACTAGTACTCGCTTAACGATTATCTCAACAACTGAATAGTTGAAGACTAAAAGGTATTCAAACTCATTCCGTTTATTGTAGAACATTTTCTACTTTTTTTTTAGCTATAACGAGAACGAATAAAGAAAAAAGTTAACGTTCAGAATGAAGAAAGCAAACCAACGTTTTCACAAAAGTAAAGCAAGAAGTTATAGACATAACATTCTGTGGACCGAATCCAGGGATGGAGAGTGTTGGAAGAACTGTCTTTATCGGATCACCGATACATCCAATGCCAGATCCGGGCACCTATAAGGAGGAACAAAGAGCTATTAGGAACCCTAGAAAAACAAACTGGGGAGGCTTCAAAAATGATTTAGAAAGACTGACAAGGTACAACTGGCAACGGATTCGTAACGTAGACGACCTGGAAGCACAAGCCAGCATACTGGATGGTGCACTCAGGGACGCTTACGAGAAGAACTGTGAGCCTAAGATGATAAAATCACGCAAAACCATCTGGTGGACAGCAGAGTTGGGGAAACGTAGGAAAGACATTCGAAGAAGGCTGAAGGCTGTACTGAAAAATAATTCACCGGCTTACTGGGAATTATATCATGAGGGCCAAAAAGCATATAAAAAGGCGGTCAAGCAAGCCAAAACAGAGGGGTGGGACGTTTCTGCGAATCTATAGAAAAGATACCGGAGACGGCACGCCTACAAAAACTTCTCAGTAAGGAAAGGTGGGTGGAAGAGGGGCCGCTTGAACTCCCGACAGGTGGTTTCTCCACCACCCCGAGAGAGGAAATAGAGCACCTCATTGACACACACTTTCCGGGAGCAAAAATTATGGAAAACACACAGCCGAGAGCTGACTGTGTACAAAGAGGGATTGAGAAACGGCGAAGGAGGTGGTTACACCAGACAGGGCATGTAGGGTGGTAAACCCATCCTCGCCGTACAAAGCACCGGGCCCACATGGAATCTATCCAGTCTGCCTACAGACAGGACTAGAGACCACAATGGGACCGTTCATTAGGGTCCTCAGGGCATCATTAGCCCTAGGGCACATTCCAAAATCGTGGAGGGGTGTGAGAGTGGTGTTTTTGCCTAACCCAGGCAGAGACCCAAGGCCAAATCCTACAGGCCGATACGTCTCTCATCATTCATGCTAAAAACCTTGAGAAGGCTGATAGACAGGCGCCAAAGAAAGGTTACTCTGAAAAGGTTCCCACTACCCGTTGAACATTTTTCATTACCAAAACTGTTTTACGTCGGCGCAGAGCTGGTGTGAATATGCGCAAGTCCACTGAACTACTACATGTACAAATTATACGAAAATATTATGCAGGAGTAGTGGTAAGGTCCGCGAACTAATTTTCGTAGTTGTAATACCACAGTTCTACGTATCCGTAAAACGAATGTAAATTTCATAATTTGCGCTTATGAGCGTACAGTACCCGTGAATCCCGATTCAACGCCTACACAGCTGCCACCTGCCGTGTAAAGTTAAAAGATTTGTCGTTTCTGTTTGTGTTTACAACTTTTAAAAATAACGATCAGTTCGGCAGGTCAGCACGATTAACGTATAACGTTCGTCTTGTGTCATCTCTCTGAAACTACAAATTAATTATTTGTGAATAGGTAAGTTCATCTCAGTTACGTGTCATTATTGTTTGGCATTTTTCGATTTATGGTACGCGGCATATATGTTGGTAATTCTTGGTGCTCCATTGCAGAGATGGATGGTAGAAAAAAATGGACCAAGAGACGAGAAGAGAAGAATTGTATTACGATCCCAGAAGTGGAAAATTTATTAAACGGACTACTCGATCTTTACTGGTAAGTTGCTAGATCCTATCTTAAGCGATTCTCATCACGCTATTAGAAAACTTCCAAAGTTTATTTTCATGTAAAATACCGGCACTTACATGTGTATTCGTGAGACAAGTACCAATTTGAGGACATTTGGTTATATTATAGCATAACATTCCGGAAAGGAAGGAGCAGCCGACGACGAGCAATCTTCAAGTAAAAGAAATCGATGAGGTGAGTGAAAAACAATTTACTTATGAACATGGAGGGATGAGAAGAAATCCAAGAAGATATTATAACGACAGCATTCCGTGATAACGAGGACGAACCAAACGATAATTCTATTTCCTCTTTGGTGAGCACCTGTTGATATTTTCATGAACAAACACCGAGTGACAATAATACTTCTAGCTGATCTGTTTCTGTATAATTGAATTAGATAAACAGTGGTGTTGAAGCTGAGGAGGAGGAATCAAATAATACAGTGAACACAGCGGTATCGAATCACTGTTGCAGATGATCCTGTAAACCACAAATCGCGGAAGCTATATTGTCGAAGGTGACAGACAATTGAGGTGGACAAAAGTTTCATTCCACTGTATCGCCTTCCAGACTGGTAAGTTACAGCTGAATCTAATTTTGAGTAAAGGTTACAGCGCGCAAATAGTTTTAAAAGCCCTGTTTGTATCTTACATTGAAGATTCACCTTTCAAGATATTAACATTGGAAATTCTTCCTTCGTATGTTTGTTTCTCACTGTGCTCTGGTATACAGAGACGAAACGACTTTCAGTTGGGGGGGGGGGGAGAAGGAAAATTTGCAGACAAACATTTTTTACTTTAACTAAAAATAAAATTTTTTTAAATTTGCCGATTTTTTAGTTAAAATATTTTTAATTGAAAAAATAAAATAAACAAAAAAACGAACCAACGTTCTTAGAAAATGAAAAATTCAAATGAACAGTTTCAAAATTTGCCAACTGCCAAATTATTGGAGGCACGGACGTACCGATAAGGGGGCAGGGGGCAACGGGAAAATTTATCATTGCAGTCAGGCGAGCTTTTTTTTTGCTTTTTTTTTTTTTTTTTTTGCTTTGATATTTGGGAATTGAGTTGAGAGGTTGGGAAAATCCAACAAGTCAAAAGGTTTTTCTTCTTTTGCATTGATACTTGGGAATTTTGAGTTGAGTCAGTTGGGACTTTCACAATTTCTACCCCCCCCCCCTTCCATCAAGAAAAACTCTTCGGTACGTCCCTGGACTCCAGAACTCAGAATGGGATCCCAAAGTGGATAGACTATCGACATTAATTACTGACCTTAAGGGTAGTTGAATTGAAACATGCGCTAAATTTTGAATCTGATTCAAGCTTAAGAGACCCCATAAATCGAAATGGACGAGCACTAATTAGTTTTTACAAATCGAGTAGACTATTGAAGTGGAGAGTTCTTACGATCTTAAATTCAAATTAACAGACTGTTTTTGAAAATGCTAAAAATTGCTGATTCATTTTCATCATTACAAACATCCTAATCTCTTGAGAAAGGGTTAAATCGTCAAATCCGAATTTTCACAAATAGCATACATGATTTTATAAAAAATGATTGTACTATCGAAGTGAAAGTTGTTTTATTTCCATTTTCTTGTTTGAGGTGGGGGGAGGGGGGCTGTTACAAATTTAGTAATGACCCTGGGACCTTTGATTGGACTTCATCATTCTTAGGTTAAGCAATTTTTGCGCGTAATGTTGAAGAGAAAATTCATTGAAGCTTGCATCTTTACCAGCCAACATTTGAAGTCCAAAGATTGACAAAAATTAATTGGCATTGAAAACCCAAGTAATCGATTGAAACAGCGACTATTACTGTAATTCCTAATTTTGGTTCGATTTCATAGTTTTTTGATTATCAAAGACTGGAATGTTCCCCTTATAATAACTCATACTTGGATAAATTTTGAAATTTTTCCTCCATTTTAAATTTTGGTAATTTGATGGTTATGAAAATGTTGAAAGATTAAATCAAGTTCGTTCAATTTCAACTGTCATTTTGGTGTTTGGGGCCTACCCTAGAGTCAATATCTAAAATTTATCGCGTTGATGGAATTTCCAAATTAGGCGACCTCTCCTCTCCCCTTCCCAATTTCGATATTTGATTCGGTTACCGGGAAGTCAATTTTAATCTCTTCTGGAGATCAGTTTTGGCCTTTGAAGCGTAAATCGGGAATCCAAGAGGAATCTGATGAAATTTTCAAATTCAGCAACCCAGAAGATTCTAATATTTTATTCGATTTCCTAGAAAATACTTTTGAATTTTGGGGCCCAAATCGCAGTTTAATAAGAAAGCTCATAGAAGCTTTCGAATTCAGCGATGCGAAAAACTGCTCGTATTTTGATTCGTTACTCAATTTTCCAAGAATAGAAAACTCTAACAGTCAATTCCGGGTTGAAAGAAAAATCTTCTGGTGAAATTTTCGAAATCAACGACCCAAAAACTCCTATTTTAGTGATCTTTCCATAAAAAATTTCAAGTTTAGCTCTGGTCTTGCTTAATGGGAGCGATTTTTTTCCCCCTCGAAAAAGAAACGAGACCTTGCCGTCAGAGATGCCGAATTAAGGGAAAACACTTTCATTCTTTTCCCATTCAGAATGGGCTCATCTTCATTCTTCGCGAAAAAGAAAAAATAGGAAAATGAGAATGAATGCATTCTTCAATTCAACGTCTCTACTTGCCTTTTGAAGACCCCAGTTTGTCCCACGTCGATCGGACTTTGGAATAAAAATGGGTGTGGGGATTATCATTTTACAGTTTTGTATACAAATTAACGGTTAGTGTTTTTATTCACTAACAAGGCCGGATTTACCTGACTGGCCACAATATGCTAATTTTTTTTACAAACCCCAAAAATGTACGTAAAATAAATCCCACTTTATTCATTTTCAATTTTTCATCCCCCAATCACTTACATTTGCTCAAATGAGCGTACCCTAATCTGGGAAGGTAAGCTGGAAGGATGTTAGGAATACTTGAGAGGAACACGCAACTTCCTTTACACATTAAGATGGTCGTTATTTACGCTTAGTGATAATTTTCTCTGAATGACTTTCTTCTGATTCGTCTCCTAAGTTGGTTCCAATAGATTAAAAAAAAACACAAAAAACTACAAAGTTTCAGGTTAATCGGATGGAGAGGAATCCGTGCCACAAGCTCCCTTTCGTTTTTATGGGAAAAACACATGTTGTTTCGACTTTTGTTTCAGACTAAATTTCCCTCCTATATTCACCAGGACCAAAGCCCGTAAATTGAACAATAGAACATTTGCTATCGGATTCATCTTGTGACGCTGGAAAATAAGTCTCCTGCTTTCAACTTTTAGAATTTAATAAAATGTTCAACTTTCTCAAATTTTAGGCTCTAGGTCTAACAGAGAATCTAGTAAAAACAGAATAGTAACTGAAATTCGAAATTCAACGTTTGCTATCGACTTTCAAATTTTCGAAATGTCTTCCATGTTTCAGCTTTGTTTCAACCGTTCAGATAACGTTCGATACTCAGCTTGAAACCTACCTTCGACTCTTGACTGACTAGTCTCTGACAGGAGTCCAGGGTACTCCATTTTCAGAAACGAAATTTGACTTTCAGTTTGAAAAGGTGGAGAAGAAAAATTTGCCGACAAATATTTTTTTTAACTAAAAATTCGCTGACAAAATGTTTAAAAAATTATAAACATGCCAATTTTTTAATCGAAATATTTTTTAATTCAAAAAACACACAAACAAACAAACAGACATTCCTCAAAAATGAAAAATTCAAATGAATAGTTTCCAAGTTTGCCGACTGCAACATTATTGGGGGGGGGGGGGGGGGTTCAACACCCACACCTCCATATAGTTTCGCCCCTGCGTGGTATATATTACACTACTCAGCGAATTTTTACTTTCTTTTTTGAAAAAGACTGGAATGAGGATTGGTGACTTTAGGTGTACTTTCTGAGTTTCATCCGATATAACACTGCTCATTCTTCTCCAATATGTTAGGTCTCTCTGTAAGAACCTCACACAAAGCTTATGAAAATTTATAGTTTCGGTGAATTTTACTGATCTTGTAAGATGCCATTGTGCTGGTGGTTCTAAACATTGTCCTGTGCGCTGTATTTTGTTCGTTCTCTTTTCTTTTGAATGGCCTAATTCGATTATTACAACAAAATGTGAGACGTATGGCGATGCACAATTGCCAAAGTGGCCCCTATGACACCGCACCCCCAGCACCGGAAACTACCCTTTCAGGCATCGCACCAGTCAGGGGCGAAACTATAGGGGTGTGGGAGGTTTAAACACTCCCATAGGTGGGAGTCAGTATGGCCAGCTTTGAAAATTGTCCCTCGGTTTTTTGTCCATCGGCATGACTCTTTTTCAACCAATTACAAAACAAAAGCTCCAATATTTTCCGTCGCAATTAATGGTCAAATTGTATAGGTATTCTTATCAGAGCAATACAGTCCGCAAACCAAATCCCGTTTTTTTTTGTTTTTTTTGTGACGAGACTCCTGCATTTGCGTATTATTGTCTAAAATTAAGAATTGAAAAAAATTGTCTTTCGGCATGATCATCTTTATGCAACGATAGACGTTCATCATCCAAAAATAATTACATCTAATGGATGGGTTAGAATGCCTTTATCAACTCTCCATATAATTCTTTATTTTGGAATCTACTACTCGACGGCAGAACATTTTTTGTTCGGTATTCTCTTTCGGTATGTATTTTATTATGTGTCCTTTGGCATGGAATTCATTATGTTACCAATATGTTATACAAAACGCCTCTTAACAACTCCCATCAAAAAAAGTTCAAATATCCCCTACTTTCCTTCATGAAAAAACATACCTGAAATATCAACATTTTTGAAGAATGTCCCAGGAGGGAAATTTTGTCTGGAACAAAAGTCAAAACCCCATATGTGTTTTTCCCATAACAATGAAAGGGAACTTGTGGCACGGATTCCCCTAATCCAATCGACCTGAAACTTCGTAGGTTTTTTTTTTTTTTTTTACTTTATTGGGATCAGTTTAGGAGACGAATCAGAGAAAATTAAAGAAAAAAGATCTCCAAGAGTGAATAACGACCACCTTAATGTGTAAAGGAAGTGTGTGTTCCTCTTAAGTATCTAACATCTTTCCACCTTACCCTCCCAGACTAGGGTATGCTCTTGTGCGCAAATGTGAGAACTTGAAGGATAAGGTTCCAATCCGTATTTGCAGAAACGAATCTATGGGTGGAGGGGGAAACACTCCCAACAATTTGAAACTCGGCAAATTTTGATACTGTTCATTTGAATTTTTCATTTTCTTAGAACGTTTGTTTATTTCTTTTTATTTTTTCAATTAAAAAATATTTTGATGAAAAATCGGCAAAGTTTCAGTTTAAAAAAATGTTTGTAGGCAAATATTCCTTCTTTACCGCCCCCCCCCCAACTGAAAGTCAAGTTTCGTCTCTGGCATCAGTGCCGAGGGGGATGGAAATGAATGTAACTGAATGTTTCATTAATCTCTTAAGATGGACCACCACAAGCAGGCGTGTGTAATGATTATATTTTGATGGAACAATTATTGTTGGCAGATATGTTATAAAATCGAATTCGTTAGCGTTTACTTCTGTATTGCAGATAAATTATTGTTAGTACTTGGAAAGCAATGAGTGATACCTAGTTCATCAACAGAAAAACCGCCTTCAAAAATGAAAAGTAAGAAACAGTCAGAACTTCTTGAAGAACGTAACCTTAAAAGGAAAAAATATGCCGATGATCATTATGAACGTGTTGATTCGCAGACCTTAAGACCTCAACTTGGTAAGTTTGTTTTAATACTATTGAACTACCTACTTGATGATTTATCAGGGTTGCCACTTTCAGAAAATCCAAGGAAGGTCATTTGTCATTTTCTCAAATATGCTTGTCCCCCCCCCCCTCCCAATAATCGACAAGTTCGGTAAATTTTCGGTAAATTCCAAAGTCATATAGAATTCAGATTCGGCCAATCGGCAATCAGCAAATGCGAAATTTGACGAATGCTGAACCAAGAAATGAAAAATATTCGTCGGAAAATTTTTAATCGGCATCCCGTTCAAAAAACACCCTAGTTGCATCCTTGATACTGCACCAAAAAAAAAGATTTTTAAGAGCTGTTTAGGAGAGCAGAGTCATTTGTAATTTGGCGGTTACCCCCCATTCCTTTTAACATTTTAGTAGGTAATCGCCAAGTTGATTGCTCACAGAAAAACAAAGTCTGTGCTGGTTTTTGAGGTGCAGTTGTTAGTTGTTTGTGTAGACTGTCAAGTTCGTCAAAGTTATATGGAATCTACATAAGCAACTTGAATGCAAAAAAACAACAAAAAACAGTAGTCTTTGTTTTTCTGTGGACAATCAGTTGTTAGTTTTTTATATTTTCTTGAAACAAAAATCGTTCAACAGTTATTTTGAAAACTGCACCTTTTTCTTTCAGAACAAGCGAATCTGGTCCCGCGCAATGAAGCCCAGGCCTTACATACGATTCAGGAATGGATCATAAATAGAAGGGTGTACAAAATAAGGTATGAAAGAGAACGTGGCGAGAAAGTGAGGAGGAAATTAACGAGGTAGAGACGTCCTCACTGAAAGAAGACAAGCATCTCGGCTCCCTCAAAAGGAGAAGACTCATAAAAATTGATGTTTGAATATTTTACTGTAGTATGTATGACATAATTATTACATTATATTTTCAGAATTGTTTGTATTTTATGTAACATCAGGATATGGTTTTATGCACAAAATGAACCTGTGCAGATTTTAAAATATTTTCCAATTGTGTATTATGTTCTACATATGCTTTACGTATTCTTTACGCACGCATACGTGGAGAATATGCTTGACGCATACGCGGAAAAATACGTTACGTAGGCTTTACGTGAGCGGAGAGCTGTGGTATATGAGAAACGTACGCCTATTTGCAGTAGTAAAGCAAGCGCATAACTACTGTACAATGATTCTCTTGTACACGCAACTCTACTGTTCAACGCAGTCCTTACATACACGTAAAACGGTGGTGTATCAGGAATATACGAATCTGGTAGTGGTAGAGGAAGCGCATAGTCACAGTTCAGCCCCAACGCACCGACCTTCAAGGAAGCGCAAGTTTACTGTTTTGCGTAGTCCGCGAACAGTGGCAGAACCAAAAAATACCATGTATTCGTAGTGGCAAGTCACTCTTCTGCGCTGCGGGTTTGCCACTACATTTCTCATTTTTGTAGTGGCTAAATGTTCAACGGGTACATGAGAACCAGCACGCATATAGGGCAGGCAAATCAGTAGAGTCATCACTGCACTCGCTTGTTACAGCAATTGAGAGAAGGATGACTGGCGGCGATTATGTCCTGGCAACATTCATGCATATACAGGGAACGTTTGACGCGACCTCTCACGAATCAATAGAAATAGCCCTGAGAGAAAGGGAAGTGACGGAAAGCTTAATAAACTGGATTGTATCTATGCTAAAAGACAGGGAGATCCGGATAACATACCAACAAGAACGGATCCATGCAATAACCATCAGGGGCTGCCCACAAGGGGGAGTACTTTCTCCCCTACTGTGGAGCCTGGTGGTGGACAGTTTTCTGGAGGAGTTAAATAGGACTACGCTGATGATTTGGCTGTGGTGGTAACCGGCAAATTTCCAGGAACCATCGCGGAGTTAACGCAGTGGGGTCTCCGATGTGTAGAAAAATGGAAATGGTGTGTGAAAAAGGGGTTATCGATAAACCCGGACAAAACTGAGATCACTCTTTTTACCCGTAAAAGGAAAGGCAATGAGTTGATCAAGGTGCAATACACAGGAAGACCTTTAGCTTTCACAGGAAAGGTGAAGTACTTAGAAGTATATCTTGGCGAAAAACTCTCCTGGAGGGATCAAGTCTCAGATAAAATAGGAAAAGGGACTGAGGCTCTTTGGGCTTGCCGCACCTATGTCGGCAGAGCCTGGAGACTCTCTCCCAAAATGATGCACTGGATATAGATTCCTTATATAGCTAATGCTTCCCCCTCTTATGATTTATTGTATCAAATGCTTTTCTAAAATCTATGAAAAGGAGATAAACATCAATGTCGTATTCAATGCTTTTTCAATTTGGATACGGTGTATACCGGTGTAATACGTCCCAGAATCACATATGGGGCCATTGTGTGGTTGGGCCGGGTCACCTGGCCAAAGTTAGAGAGGAACTAAGCCACCTGCAAGGGCTCGCGTACGTGATGACAACAGGGGCAATGAGTACGGTGCCGACAAAGGCACTGGAAAGGCTCCTAAACTTGCCACCACTTCACACTGCTATAGAAGCAGCTCCGATAATGGGGGCTTATCGTTTGAGTCAACCGAACCTTCAGGCCCATAAAATGGGCCACAGAAGGATATGGGAGATGGCCAGGACGATAGACAAATGCTTTGGGATGCCGAAGGACAGAATTGCGATGGAACTCTTCTTTGACAAGCCATACCGTGCGCTAATACCCACACAGGAGGCTTGGGAAAAGAGGTGGCCAAGCATTCTAGGAAAAGAAGAGAATATGTGGTTTGCAGATGCCTCTAAGAATGACCAAAGTCCTAGGAATCGGAATCACGAATGCAAAAGGCGCTGACAACTGTTCAGTGGCACTGGGCGAGGGCGTCACTATCCTCCAAGCAGAGATAATGGCGATCACGGTACCCATTGATAGAAGCCAGCAGAAGAGCCTCGTTAATAAGCAGATCTATATCTGTACAGACAGTCAATCGGCTATCAAGGTACTATCGTCACACCAAACTACATCCCTGGTAGTGGCGTGGAGTGTGTAACAAACTATACCCCCCCCCCCCGCTCAGGAGAACCGGGTCGCCATACTATGGACACCGGGACACTGCGACATAAAGGGGAACATGATCGCTGGCAAGCGAAGCAGGGCATAAAAAAGGAACTGGAAACACCCAGGCCGTGTCTTCTTGTAGCATACAGCATCATAAAATCCAAGGTAAAGGTCTGGATAAGTAAGCAAACGGAAATGCACTGGTGGTTGGCCAGTGGCATGAACGTCAGCAAAACACTGATAGGGGACACCCCCAGTAAGTATGCTTTACAGGAAACATGCAAGGCTCATGGTCGGACTACTAACCGATCATGGGGCCACAAAACACATGTGGTATAAAATAGAAGTGGTAAGAAGCGGCTCCTGTAGATACTGTGTACCCTATTGACCATTTTCACATTTAAATTCCGCAAGATTCCGCAGCGTCTCAACATTTCTGCAAAATGAGACACTTTTTTCTCGCTACTGAAACGGAAAATAATTTCCGCAACTTCAGTCGCGAAGAAACTGAATCCGTTTCCGCAATCCTGTACGGTATTCCTACCACGCAACGTTCAGCTGCGGAATTCTATTCCTCTACTGACGCAGAAAAAATCATATTTCCGCATTATTCCGCTTCGAAAAAAATCTATTTCCGCATTGTTCCGCCTCGAACAAAATCTATTTCCGCATAGTTCTGCTTCGAACAAAATCTATTTTCCGCAGCGTTCCACTACGTTTCATCAATTATATTCTGCCACATAATTATTTCTCTGGAGCGTCTCGGAGCGGACTATATTGGAAGCAGAACTCCGCAGAAAATTTTATTCAGCAGTGTTCAGGAGCGACTATTATTTCACTGCTGTACAAAGCAGAATATTCTTCAATGCATACTACGGCGACTTTCATTAATTTCTGATGCTAGTATGAAAGAAAACAATTTTTATTTGAAAATAAACGAACAATTTATGCAAGTTTTTCAGATAAATTTCGCGTCGCATTCGCGTGCTGGGTGGCTGCATTTCTGGAATCTGAAAATTAAATTTTCAGCATGAGAGCAGATTATTGAAAAGTGAAATGTATACAGAATGAGTGGCAAGAAGTGACCTTTGTAGAAAAAAGTGACTAAATGGACGCCCTGCTAACCCCATATAATACGGCCAAGACGTCAGGAAAAAATATTAGCGTCTGTTGAAACAAAATAGGTCTGTTTGGGCAGCATACAGAAACTACCAAAATTGACAAAATGGACAGAAAGTGCGTTTGGGCAACTTTTCTGCACTTTCTGTAACTGCAGAGAGAATGTTCAAGCACCGACTTTCTGGAGTTTCTGTAAGTTTCTGTAACTTTTTTGTGAACAGTTGGAACAGAAAAAAACTTTGGTTATTCCTTATAAAAAATTTGCTAACAATTAAATAATTTCATAAGAGAACGTTGAAGGTGATTTGCAATTGTTCAATTTTATTTTATGTGGAGATTTATCAATGAAATCCTTATAAAAAATTTGATAACAATTAAATCATTTCAAGAGAGAACGTTGAAGGTGATTTGCAATTGTTCAATTTTATTTTATGTGGAGATTTATCCATGAAAATAAACGTTGATCAGAAATTTCAACAGAAAGTGCAGAAAAAGTGTTTGAGCATACGCTAAAACGATTACACAACAGCACTACAGAAACGAACAGAGACGTTTGTACAGAACTTAAAAAATCATCAAGATTAATTTCTGTACGCTGCCTGAACAGACCTAATAATCACCATATCGATTCCCTCTATGAAAATGTACATGCAGCCAAAGAAATACTCTGAACCAGGAACTTTAAGATCAGATTGATTTTCACAATGTCGAATTTGGAATTCACCCTTTCTAACGCTACTGTACGGGAAATTTCACATGAAGGGAAAAACACCCGCCCACTGACTTCAGAAACCGCAATGAGTTCAACGAAATCCTATCAACAACAAACTATTTGTGCTACCAATGATAAATACTAGAGGTTTGTTCATTCAGCCACCAACTTCATTTATTGTATCAGTTTCACATTATTTGATTCGCGACGTTAGAGTTCTGATATTAAACAATCTTGAGACACGGCTATTTCACAAAATTTCTTCACAACGCTCACCTGGATAACTGATAGCAATCATCCATGAACTAGTCAATTGTACCATGTACCACATTTCAGAACTTGAGACTGGCTTCAGTTTTTTTGTTAATCAAAACCAATGCCGAAATGAGAATCTAATTTGAATTTGACAAAACGGTACGCTGCATCTTGCAGTAGCGACATCTCATTTCTGAATACCGTTGAATACGTTCATACATTCAGAATGAACATATTCAACGGTACTGTACATTGATTAAATGTGGATACGTTAAGGAAATTTGTTGCGTGACATTCGTTAGTGCACGCTCGTCATACGAGTGCAATTTTGCCAAAATAGTCGTCAAGCAGAAAGTTCCTGCACCATGCTTGAGCCTTTGAACGTGCATATTGAAACATGAATACTGTACTTACGAGTGAACTGACGACTTGGATCGCTGAATAGTGGACAATGGGCACGTTGGAACTGCGATTACATTCGTCATAAATCTGTGTTCATGCAAATACACAAATGTCAGTGTAATATGAAACCAATGTCAGATAGTACTACCAGCTACCGGTAATGTAAATATACTTACCAAGTTCATCAAATAAATTGATCACTTGTTCCTCTCTTCATTAGCGAATAACCGATATTAGGAAACGACCTTGTGAAAAAATCTTCCCATGAACGACAGTAATTGCAACAATTTTAACGCTTTAATTTCATAAGTTTGCACCACATTCACTTCGATAGAACAAGATCGGAAATTGCACCGTTTATCGTTATTTCGAAACTGACAGCGGGACAGCGGCCGACACATCACACGACGACTTAGCCTTCGGCGACGCTAAGTGACCGGCAGCTACGCAGCCTGCAGTATTGGAAAATAGTAAAGAAAGAAAGGCATATAACGTCCCTATGTTAAGGGCCTTTCTCTAAGTTCAAAAAATTTTCTGTTCGATCCGGTCATATCGGGTTTGACATAGACTTTCAATTCCGACATTAATTTTTGTCAACATTTTCGATTTTCATAATGTCTTATTGTATCGGTCTTGGATGACTTTTTCCGTTCAGTTATCAAATATTTGATAATTTGACGACACCTCACTGCCATAAGTAAAATAAAGTGAATTGCGAACGGTCGTTTGACAGTTATTTCGTTCCAATTTATACGCATTCAAATTATCGAATGGGTTACGGGTGCTCGAGTTAGTGAAAATAGGTATTTATACTCAGGTTTTCAAATTTTTAATGTCCGCTCTTGACAACAGGGTGCCTCGGACAAATATATCTACTTTTAGGGACGGACTAGGGGGAAGAGGACACAGATGGAAAATCACATGAAATGCTAGGAAAATTTTTGCTATACTGTTACCTACTATTTTTTCTGTCTGTCATCAACTTATGGGGCTGCGGAATTCTCCCCCCTATAACTGCATTATTCATACGGGGACTACATAGGGAAACCAAATCATCGCGCACTGCGCTACATTTACATTCGTACATGAAAGGTGAAACTGGTGAAACGTGGTCTGTCAAAAAATCGATTTTCCGTTATTTTTGTGGTTTCGGGTAGTTTAATATAATATCTCCTCTTTCGCAACTTCAAGGCAAACACAATGAAACTGTTCATCGGGATATTCGTCGTATTATTGGAAAGGCTCCGAAAATGCAGGGATGTACCGTTTTTCCTGGAGGCAACTTATGCGAATTATACATGGTCAATCATTAATCATTTCGAGCGCTGCGTCAATAATAAAGAACGTGTACACAGAACAATGTCATTATAATGATCAGAGACCATAAAAATGATCCGAGCGTCAATAAAAATTCAAAACGATTTGAATTTTTTGAGACACAAGAAAAAAATTTGTTCTACAGATATGTTTTCTTGGTGACAATGAGGATGGAAGGGAGGTTTAGGGAGGTTTAAAGGGAGGATTATTACTACAGATCCTTTATTGTTTATTATTGAATTTTGCGGTGCCTTTAACCTATATTAAGAAAAATTCTGTGCAGCAGATTGAATACACAGTCACAATGGAGCACTTCCAATATTGAAGTCCGCATCAGCCACTGCTTTGTATTTGCAGCTTCTAAACACTACTGGCCAAAAAATTCTGGATCAGCAGCAGTTATTAGGATCGCAGTAGAACGTGTCGAGTTTCATGTTTCGCACTAATCGTTACTGTCGTGGAATGTGGAATAGTCGCGGTAGAACGCCTCAACTTTAATTCTGCGTCAGTCACTTCTGATGCGGAACAAATAAAGTCGCCGCAGAACATTTTATTCTGCGTCAGCCACTATTGATGCGGAACAGATAAAGTCGCGGCAGAACAGAAATCCACAATGTCCGCTACTGAGGCACGTTCATTATTCGCAGCTGAACGCCTCAATATTTAAATTACGCATCAGTTGCGGCTTTATTTTAAGCTGCTGAATGCAGCGTAATAGTAAATTCCGCGCCCGCCGCGGGTTAGATAATCGCAGCGTAACGCAACGTAATGGACAGGAATTCTGGAGACGCTGCAGATACTGCAGCGGAAAAATCAGAAAAATCGCTACGTTCTGCTCCCGAATTCGGCATCTGCCTCGAATTTTTTGCGGAAATTTGAAATTTCCGCAACTGAGTAAGCGAAATTTCAGTAGATTTGGTCAATAGGGTAGTAGAGGAAGAAACCTCGATTCATATCATAAGGCAATACCCAGCAATAGCCGGGACAAGACGCAAAGCATTGGGGCTAGAATATCCAGCACCCAGTGAAGTCAAAGGGATAGAGCTAAGTAAAATTCTAGTGAGGCTACTGAGCTGATCCTTAACAGCAACTTGAGGAATAGTGCAATGGACTGCAAAGTCTGAGTGCTTGGGGCATACAGCGCCACCTCACACACAAAATAATGTAAAATGTAATTCTTCAAACCCGGTACTTACTTAACGATTATTTCAACAACTGAGTAGTTGAAGGCTGATCAAAAAAAGTATTCAAACTCATTCGTTTCTTGTAAAACATTTTATACTTTTTAGCTATAACAAGAATGTAGGTAAGCCAAAACTTTGAACAGAGTTAATTATACACGTAAATTATAGTCAAATGAAACCAAACTATATGTATTTCTTCGGGCATATATCACATCAAGTTGAAGGTCTAGATTTGATCGTTGTGCGTTCACTTCGCAAGGACAGACGATGAACATGAATGTGCATCATCTTGGTCATTCATTAGGCTGCTCAATCGTGTCCTGAAACAGGTGAATTAATCGCTAACATCTCACCCCTGAAAGGTGGTTCTTCACCTATTGCGAATCATGATTCCTTAATCAAACTGCTTTTCAGAAAAAGAAGCTATACGTTACATTTTGTAATTTTCACCACACCGATTTAAAGACAATGAAGATTAATGTGATCGTGTGAGCTCTGTGTCGTTATAATAACGCTCCTGTAAGAGCGCTTGGGTTCTGAGAGTTAAATGAGGTCATTCTACTGGTCACTCAGTTCTTTTCCATCAGAAACCAGTTGTCTTAAAATGTAACAAAGTTCCTTACACAATGTAATAATTCAATTATACTTACTTACAGGTGTACATGTACGCAGCTATGTAAGCTAAACAAGTTTCCTTTTTATACAATATTTTTTTTCTTAAGAACTCATTCGTAACTATTCAAACAAAATTTACGATGGTTCGATCTCTGGTCATAAAATAGCCAAGAGAGTGGTATTCTAAGTTTTCCTCGCAAAGATTATTTCTCATCAGGAAAAACTAAATCTGTTGATTACAGTGTTCAGTAAATTATACTAAACTATTTTGAATAAAGCAGTTTCACTGCGCTCTCTGCAAGTAATTTCAAAATATTGTCACTTACGGTGCATTAATGGATCTCCGAATTTTACCAAAGCCCACAACGTAGGCGTAACCACTGAAAGCTATCAGTATAACAGCAATGAAACTAATAATGAGCCAACCGCTTGAAGTTTTTGCTCCTGTGTGACCCATCGCTTCACGTACAGGCTATTGAAGTACAAATAGGAATATTTGAACTATTAGCAAATTACCAATTTGAATGGGCAATTCACCCAAAAACGTCACGTTTGTGTAACTCGGGCATAATATAATCCCTTCAACAAAAAATGTTGGATTATGTATGTATGTATAATATGTATATTTTTTGGTTCTATATTTCAGCCAATGCACAACTCTAGCATAATGCCAAACATGTTCAAGAAACATATAACGTTAATATGTTAACATTGGTTGATACATATACAGGACAATGTGGGTGAAAATGCAGCGCCAAATTTTTTTATGAAGACAGGACTTTTTTGACAAATAAGCAACTCCACTATATGGGTCATTTTCCAGAAACTGAGAATATTTTAAGGTGACATTTTTTTAAATGTAAGGTACCTGCCCCGAATAACGCCAGGTTCCTAATAACGCCACCTACTTATTTCTTGGTGGGTAACATAAGTACCAGGTCGAAAATTCATCCAGGTACGCTGAGAGACTGTGCAGAGGCGCAGCCAGAACTTTTTCTTAGAGGGAGCTAGAATTTAGAAGAAAAAAAAAATAGGCTGGTGGGTGAAAGCTCGATTTGGTGCCTACCTATTTTCATGAGCTGTAAGTTTGTACGAACCTGCGACGCAACGTAACTGCATCAGGCCACCGGCATCATTTTTTTCCCGGTTCAAAATTGATTTTGAAAAAATTTCAAAGAATTTTGGAGGAGGCTATAGCCTCCTAGCCCCCTCTTTGGTTGAGCCCTTGTGAATGTGTTATCATTTTGTGTAGCTATTTATTATTTCAAAAAGTACAAAAAGGAAATAGCATGTTCTTGTGTGAAATTAAATTGTTCGAAAACAATTGCATGCGTCCATGGAAAAGGGGCCTAAGTGAACTTAGGCTTTTTTTCAATAAATGGTGTAGTTCGATTCGGCAGGTCAAGAACACTATAGAACACCTCACATTACAGCGCTATCTGGCGCCAAACGGCCGCAACAGGGGATCAAACATAACTACTCTGAAAAAGAATACATAGGTTCCATAACATCCCTATGAGCTCCGTGATATCGGTGATTCTCCAGTGATCAGGACATTGACCCCCCCCCCCCCCCCCCGCCAAGGCACCTGAAATTGAATGTAAAATATGCAAAAATGAGCAATTCTTTGCCTTCAACACGTTTTTCAAAAAGTTTTCGCTCGAGCAGTAATTTTATCTTCATTTATATAAAACAGTTCTCTAATATTGGCAATTTTAAAAAAAAAACCTCTATTTTCGACTTTTTCTCCCCTGAAAATCTTACTTTACCCCCCCCCCCCCCTGGGAAAATCCTGGCTACGCCACTGCCAGTGATTCTCTAAGTTAGGCATCGATTTTTTGATTGTGCGTTGCCGGTATTTTATGTTATTTGAACGTTACAGGTAAAAAAATGTCGTCGCGAAAACAAGAGTTTTATCCACTTGAAAAGAAATGAAAAATGTTGCAAAAAGAACTGCCTTTCGAATTTCGTGTCACTTTCTCGATCAATTTTTTTGATAGATTTTCAACGATCTCAAAAGAAATCCAGGATACGTCCCTCAGCGGTAATATTTTCGAGGAAAAAGCGGTTTGAATGAAAAAGAATCCGAAAAGCGGTAGGTAGTAGGAATTATTCGAACCAACTACTCTTTGAAGACATGATGTTTATTTTTCATGAACATTGACTTCCGTATTGTCTGTTTTTCGTGAATATTGACTTTCTTATGTCTATTTCTCATAAATAATATTGACTTCAGAGTATGTATGTGTATTTATTCTGTTTCAGCGTTCATTTTCTATTGAAAAAGAAATTAAAAAAGTCATCCAAGAAAGAAGGGCCTAACTTCCGTCACACTTCTCAGTCCATATCTCCGCCTACATTTGACCTCACCTCTTCATACATTACGATTGCATAATGAGACTTCCAACTTCGGAAGATAATATCAATTAATACCCAAATAATCATGAGGAGATTACTAGTTATGAGCTCTCAAACTTTCAAACGCTAGTTTCTCAAAACATAATTTTCGTACTTAGGCCCTTTATCAATGGACGCATTCAATTTTCCAAGAATACTCTGGACATATTTTCTTCTTGCCCTTTCAATTGCGAGAGCAGGCAAATACATTTACCCGTTGTCAGGATGAGAGGATTATGTACCTGCTGAAGGGGAGTCTCGCATTTCTCACTGGGAACCTTCATACTTATACGTAGGCAACTTATCCTGCTGCATGAATGCCTGTCTACTCTTAATGATTAAGGGACTCGGGTCCGAAGATTTTCGATGAAATTCTTCAGAGATCATCGAACTCCTTTGTAACGATTTTTTATAAAATTCTTCAAAACCATCGGAGTTTTCCCCCGAATATTTCCTATGAAATTCTTCAAAACGTACCACAAAATTTTCTCAAAGTGATTTGTTGAGATTTTTTGGAAAACACTGGTAATTTTTTCTAAGGATTTCCGATAGGATTTTGCGGAAATTATCGGAATTTTTTTCACGAAAATTTCCTATGAAATTCCTTAAAAACCATCGGAAATTTTACCTTCAGGTTTTCAATAAAATTCTCCGGAGATCATTAAACTTTTAAATTATGTGGAAAACATTCGAAATTTTAGAAAAAGATTTCCGATAAGATTCTTCGGAAATTATCGGAATCGTTTTCCGAAAATTTCCGATAAAATTCCTTAAAAATCACGAATGTTTCCCGAGGATCTTCGATGAAATTTGTCAAACAACATTTTTTCTGAAGATTGTTGATAACATTCTTCAAAAACATCAGAGTTTTCCCCCCAATAATTTCCTATGAAATTCTTCAAATTTATCGGAAAATTTACCCGGAGATTTCAAAAGGAATTCTTTAAATAAAATTTAAGAATTTTTCCGAAAATTACCGATGAAATTCCTTAAGAAACATCGGAAAATTTTCCATAAAATTTTTGATGCAACTCTTTGGAAAACACTGGAAATATTTTCTAAAGATTTCCGAAAAGACTCTCCAGAAAGTATCGGAATTTTCGTCCAAAAATTCCAATGAAATGCCTTGAAAATCACTGGAGAATTTTCCCAAAGTTTTTCGATGAAATTCTTTGGAGATCATCAAACATTTAAATTCTTTGGAAAAGATTCGTAATTTTTTCCGAAAAGATCTGGACAAGAGATTAGGAGAGTGGTAGTATGTAGGACCTTCACGGTTGAAATATTGATGAGTAACAGAACGGTAATTACAAAAAAAATACTCTCAATTTTGAATGCTTTTCCTGTAAAATTTTACTTTGGTCATTTGGCCAACTGGTCCCTTTTAGTATGCGCCCTCACATATAGTCCTTCTACATACTCTACCCACCTTTTCACTTATCCTTCAGCTGTGTAAATAGGCTCTCCTTCCTTATTTGTTATATTACTTGCTTTCTTCCTTCTTCCTCCAAACTCCAATTTTACTTTTCTATAGGCCAAGTCCATTTGTCCTTTATTCATAAGCTCTTCTATCTTATTACTTTTTATTGCATCCATACCTCCTTTGCCTTTTTACACTCCCTCTTTATTTCATTCCTAACTTTTAATAAGCTGATTTACTTTTCCTATTGTTTGCATTCTTATATTTTCTTCGTTCATCAATCTTTTTGAGGATTTCCTCGTTCATCCATGGTTTCCTTTTTTCTCTCTTAGTTTTAGCTAGATTTTCTGCTGTTGTTTTTAATATTTTAATCTTTCCTCTTTCACTCCTCCCAGTCAAAATCTCGTAAATTAATTACTTGCCGACTATTGTCATTCTGCCTTAGCATGACGTTAAGCAGGGCAGGTACTTCAGTAAAGAATATTTAACGAGTTTACAGAGCAGGAGCATCAGAATTTAGGGAGGCGGTTTTGGTCCAGGACGATAAATATTTTGTCCATAGCGAAAGCACTGATATCTACGACTACGGACAATAAAGTTTCAAGAATTTCCTTTTCATGGGAATTTGGTACCTGGATCGTGTTCAGGGATTAAAACTGTACCTGTACTGCTACTCGTATTTGTTGTGCTGGAAAATGTATAAGACACATCTTTGCCCCAGTCAAAGACTGACCACAACAATGGACGGAGAACCCATGTCACAGAACTTCACGCCAATCCCTTCTGGAAATGTAAAGTCACTGACAGCAAATTGAACTTCATACTTCCAATCTTTCTGAATATACCACTTTATTGGGAGAAGACAACTTGAAGCAAAAATGTTAGAAACTATAACAGTTACTGAGACAAGATAGTAACATCTACGACGATGGACATCTCCCTATGCTTTTCCCATTCAAAAGATGGTAATGGCGCTCTCTCTGATGAATTGGATTGATGGAATCTGTTGCGGATGTTACAGTGCAACCCAAATTACCTCCTCCATCACCAAATAAAAATCCGAAGTTTAGGGTTCAAAATTTGCTGGTAACAAAATATTCTCAGTTTTTGGAGAATGACACATATGGTCTTTTGAGTACTGGCGCGTATTCAAATTTTCGTGTGAAAATTTTAGCAGTTTGCAATAATCTACAGCTGAATAAAATTTCAGGTTGTAGAAGAAGAGACATTGACAAAGTTGTGATCTCATTGTTTCATGTTTCTTGTTGGGAAATCAAAATATACAAGGCCCGGGAGGAAGGGGGGCAAGACGCCGCCCTTAGACTGAACCAGGCAAATTGGCGAAAATGATCATCTAACAACGATGCACACTTCAGATGTGAGTTACCAATTTCCAACATTAGTGCTTTTGATTATTCTTAAATTAAGTCGAGTTACTTTGAGTCTCCTAAGCTTGCGGTGACTTAGCTTTTGTTTCGGTCAGGATACATATAAACTTTTAAACCATGGCGTCCCCTACACATATGGATCAAGATGGTCAAAAAATGTACTTTTTATTAACTATTAACTATTTTTAATTTTGAAATAAAGTTAGAAATCGACCACCGAGCGTCATCGATGGAGGGTTGACGTGTGTACTGCACAGAATTCAGCTCACTAATATTGATTCTTCGAACAACTGCGGTATCTTCCCCTACCTTTCTTTGCATGTGTAAATAAGTGACACTGATAACATTTTCGTTATTATGATACTATGGGATTTGGAGGCGCGTTCCAGATATTTTATTCTCGTGAATAAACACCCGACCCCTTGGTTACGTCATTTTCCAGTGAATTGGCGGCGCTGAATTTTATAGTAATCAAAAGTTCAGAACATAATCCAACATCATCATAGATCACAGTACTGGTACCTACTCTTCCCCTCATTTTTTGAACAGAATTAAAAATACTATAACCTTTCATCCTTGTGGATCAAGTACCTCAGAACTCTAGCCAGAAAGATGCAAATGCAGCCATCAGCCCCACTGACAACTCCATCAGTCCCCCTAGAAAAGAGAAAGTCCAATGTTACTCGAGCCCTTTTCTATGAAATATGTCGCTACATCCTTCTTTGCTGAAATTCGTCGTTTGTCTCCTTAAAATTTGGTGCATCTCCTGATACCAGTATTACCAGTTCACAACTTCATAGTTGCCTGGGATTGTATTAGGGGAAAAAAAAAGAACAAGATTGCCGGAGACTGTAGGACATTTTTGGAACACAAGTTCAAGTGTCTTTATTTTTCGAGTATACCTCCAAAACTGGACGCTGTTATGCCAAAAGGACTCAGGCGACATTTGTTGACAAAATGAGTTCAGTATCGTTGGAAAGAGCGTAAAAAGTAGATTGGGCCCCGATTCAAAAATGTGTACCTACGTTTAAAAATGGCTTTTAATGTTACGTTTTCTCAAAAACAGATTCTGTCGCTTGAAGCCTTTTTGCTTAAGATCGTCCAATTGACACGCCAACTAGCAACTAAAAACATTACTTCACTAGGCTTTCTAAGCTGTGGTTTTTCGTTTTATCAACAAAAACAGACAGCAGATTTGCTGCCAACTAATGAATGAAAGAATGATAGTTCGTAGCTCTCAGCACGCAGCAAAATTGCCAACATTCAAAAATGTGAGATGTAAAATATAAGTGTAGACAATTGTAAGATATAGAGAATGCCTGACATTGTTTAAAATATACCTGAGTGCCGAGAAAATTCTGGAAAATTCTAGAAAATACTTGAGTGCCGGGAAAATTCCGGAAGAATCTAGAATTGCCTAAGACCTCAGGCAATTGCCGGAGGGTTGGTAACAATGCCCGATACATGTGTCTGGTTACAGCTCTGGTTTAACACCAGCTTAAATCTAGGTTGATGTCTGATAAGGTTACGGTGTAGTACTGCACTAATGAAAGGAAATATTTGTTTACACCTGGAATTTGGCGTGAGACTTACAATATTTCGATATTTTCTATCATGGTAACGAGGAAGTTTTCTAACCGATTATATTTTGTCAAGTTGTTCTTCCGAAATTTTTTAAGTCGTCGATAAAATACCCAATCATTCTTTGAGATCACTGTACCCTATTGTTTCTAACACAATCTTGAAGGTATATACTAACAGTTGCTGGCAAAAGTTATTGGAACAGGGGTGTCAAATTAGAGGTGAAATATGACGTTTTTGGAAGAATTATCCAAACTTTAGTATCTATTGTTTATATGTAATGTCTAGCTTGAATTTGAAATAAGAATAAAGCACTCTCTACGGGTGACTAAAAAAAAAAAGATTTAAAAAAACTCCTTAAATACTACTTAAACTTACCAAGTACATCCTACATGCACCAGGTGGCTCCAGGGTGTAATTGGCAGAACACGCGCAAACCTGTTTCAATTTAGAATCATTAGAACAAAATATATATCAATATTTTTACGCAGCTACTTCATCGGAATGATGTAGGTATCTGAGAAAAATGAACGAGGATATTTGAGGTAGGTAGGTAGGTTAACTTACATGTGAGCCGTTTCGAGAACTTAAACACAAATGTTCACAGCCTCCGTTATCCTCTTCCAGACAAGGAGATTGCTTCACTGAAGTTTTTACAACTGCGGCAATCCTCAGCTTCTTACTTTTATCCACATTTAAAATACCTAGATACAGAAGTCATTGCTGTACATTTAACCACGTCTGACGCATTCGCTAAAGTAGAGTGTATCCGAGGGATTCGGTAATTATGAAATAAATATTCTTACCGACAGATATGTTATCGGTAAGCACGCCCATATTATACATAAGGCTCGAATAAATGTGAAGCTCTTCGTCGGTCCAAAAGAGATTATTATCAAGCGAAGTCAAACTGTCCGATAAATTTACGGTGGAGGGTTTGTGAAGATTCTTCGATAAGTCGACAAACTCGGTTTCAACGATATCTGTCAACAGAATTAATAGTTGCCGTTATGGCTGTAAATTGGTTTCAACGATATCTGTCAACAGAATTAATAGTTGCCGTTATGACTGTAAATTGGTTTCAACGATATCTGTCAACAGAATTAATAGTTGCCGTTATGACTAATTTACAATGCATCGCTTTGAATTCGGGTAATAGAATCCGCACCAGGCCCGTATCTAACGCCAGGGCTGACAAGCGTGCCGAAAAATTTTTTTCCGTTGTACCCTTATGGCTCATGTCCTGGTTGAATATCAAATGCCCTGGCGCACACGAGCGGTTAGCTACGGGCCTGCTAGAAATGGTGGTTAGCAAGTTCAGTTCACAGCAGTATCTTAGAGGAAAGTAAAGAGTCCTTTAGGCCAGCACGACTTTGCGAAAGATAGGTAAATCCGTCTATTACAGAAAAAGCCTATAAGCCCACCGAAAAAAATATTTCCTATTATAACTTTATTAGCTGATAGTTCTTTGGTGGACCATAAAAAAAAAGCTTCTTTTGGAACTCATACAGACTTATCCGTCTGTGTTAAATGTCTGTGAGCGCACTAAAGACACGGAAAACGGCTAGAAGTTTGGGATATGGAAGACCGGGTCCAAGTTTCACATTTTGTATTGGGAATTTTCTTACAGCCGAACTAATCAACTGAAAATTTTATACGTAATTTTTCCTATCTAGGGAAAGCTAAAACCTCCTGGTGCATATCTGATTTTCTTAAGGACCTTAAATATAGTACACCAAATTTGTAATACATTTTTTTGTGAAGACGGTTTTTTTGTGACATTTCAACCCAGCCCGGGGTGAAATGTCACAGACAACGGGGTGAAGTGTCACGGGTTATTTAAATAGGAAAAAGTTGAAAAACTGAAGTAACGTTTATTACGTACTACATCAGGGGTTTAATAATTGAAATGATAGGTATATTTTCTAAAACAGAATAATGTAGTGATAAAATGAATTTCTGTGAAAATGTCAACCATAGAATTCGTGTCGAGGAAGCGTAACGGTTTTCACTCAAGTATACAGAATTTCTTATACCTCAATGAACGCACGTAACATAAAAATTGAAAATTCTTGAAATTTTACTTTTGGTAAATTGTTGTCATGTAAACACTTCCAGCACGGATATTTCATGACAAAGTCCTCCAATGCATTTCGATCTCACAAACTTTTATCGCCGTATTTTTTCACTATAATTTACTTCAATTACCCCCCAGACAGCGCTAATTATCGACTGAGATATACAGACTTTGGGACACTTCACCCCTGTGACATTTGGACCTGGTCTCTCTAAAATAGTCTAACTGAAGAATAAATTTTCACGTTAAAGGGTACGAAACTCCTATCACGATCAGAATATGATGTTAATACAAACCACTGGCACCGGGGAAGTACACTAGTTCTTCTAGTTGCTTGTCGACGAAATAAAGAATGTCGACATTTCGCGCATAATGTAACGGTAGCACATCCATGTATACATCTCTCATTGTGCATATAATTTTTGTGTATTTTCCGCTCCCATCCATGGGCGTACGCAACAAAATGACTGATGAATTTGCGTTCCGGAAAGCGATGAACATGAGTCTAAGTAAAATAACAAAACTCGTTATTATTTTGTTTTCATTTAATTCAAAATCATTTTTGTTTCAATTATCTTTCGGTTATTAACGATACTTTTTTAATTTAATTTCTTCTTATCCAATGAATTATTATTTTCATTTCATTCTATTCAAAATAATTTTCTTTTTCACTTATTCTACTATTTTGTTTCATGTTCGTTTTGTTTTTAATTTATTTTAATTTAATTTTAGTTCAACTTTAATTGCAATTTAATTTTTGTTTTATCTTTATTAATTAATTAATTTTATATTCATTTTGTTTTTATATTCTCATTTTATTTTATTTTTACTTTATTAGGGTCAGCAACAAGCTCCTTACATTTACTTTTTTTTCTCCATTATAGTTGTTTCTTTCAACCATCTTCCGCATTGTTGCATTAACCCTTTCAGTGCTGGCGAGAATGTTCCATCCATAGGGGAATGTTTATTTTCATTGATTATGATAACGACTACTATTCCAACAGACATGATGCATAAATTGCCTAACTCACTCCTGGATTCTAGTAGGAAATTGGAAAAGAAAATTTCAAATTTTCTACTTTAATTTTGAAAGGAATCGATTGGGACATATGTACTGATTATTGCCGAACAGAGGAGATTCAAGAAATTATGAAAATTTTTTGAAAAAAATTTGAGAGGGAAGAATTACAACTTTTGATTGAAAATAAAACGCCACCGCTCGCCGTTCAAACAACGAACTGTTTCACCGTTACGACGATCGAATTTTCATAAATTAATAATTGACACAAAATAAACTACCACGCCAAATCTTGGCTTTTACGATTCCCTGAATACTGTGGTACGAAAACTGTGTTTTGTATGACGATGACAGAATAACCCAATGCCGAAGAATGATTTTCATTATTTCTCCTCACAATTTTGACATTTTTGGAAAAAATTTTCATTGACATAATCTCCAGGTGCTCTACATTGAAATAATTAGAAAAGTATTCTGTTAAAGCGAATTTTGTATGCAGTAGGAAATCGGGAATTTGATACTCGTATATTTCTATTTCTAAGAAGCATTCTTTCTATAATATAAGAAATTGGTTAAATATTTCCTTATAGACATACATGAGAGAAGCACTGCATCAGAATCATCACAAAAGTATCCGCTCAACCTCAGTTTTGCAATAAGATTTCCAGAGAGAAGTGCCTATTTACATCTTGGAAAAATATTCTGACACCGAAATCCCACTTCCTACAACGCACTATAGAATTTTAGAAAAAGTTGTTCATGGAGATGACCCACTTCCTTCTACAATGTACCTGGTTCCGGAAAAATGCTTGCAAGGGCCGTATATGATAGACGCTCAGCTGTAATATCATTATGAAAATTAATTCCTCAACTTGAGACTTGTAGTAGGAATAACCCTTGAATAATGTACACTCATTTCTAGTGGAAGAATACTATTTGAGAAGTCTTACTTTCTACTACTATATAATCACAGAATTTTAGAAGAATCTTCTAGAGAACGCACAAGTTCGCCACTCAGCTATGAGATCAACATACAATTATTTTCTATACTTGACTCTTCTAGCAGTGATCTTGAGGGCATATACACTTACATCTTTGAAATGCATCAGGTTGGAGAAAACCCACTTCCTACTACAATACACAGTGAACCGAATAAATTTTTCCAAGGACGTACCTGCTAGTCATTGAGCTTTAGGATTTGAATAAAATTATTTCCTCAAGATGAGTTCTGTAGAAGGACTACTTTCGGCATTCACAAACATATATTATGGGGGAAGTTTTACTTTCTTCTCATATTTGGGAATATTGAAAATAATTTCTCAAGAACATACAGGATCATCACCCAACCTCAAGATGAGCGGAAAATTGTTTCCTCAACTTGAGTTTTATAGTAGGAATCCTCACGGTATGTGCACTTATATCTTTTGATAGAATACTATTGGACAAGTCTCACTTCCTACTATGCACCGTGGAATTTTGGAAAAATTTTCTCAAGAAAGTATAAAATTGTCACACAGCAGTATAATCAGCATGAAAGTATTTCCTCACCTCAAGTATTGAAGTAGGAATAGGAAACCTTGAAGCGTACTACATTCATATCTTCAAAATAATACTATAGTTGAAGTCAGACTTTTCGCTACACATAAGAATTTTGGAAAAATGTTCAAAAGTTCGTACAGATTTATGACCCACCAATGAGTAAAAAATTATTTCCTTACTTCGAGTATTGTAGTAGGAATCCTTGAAACGTTGTACACTCGTATCTTTTGAAAGGACACTATTGAAGAAGTCTTACTTCCTACTACTCATCCTCGAATTTGGGAAAAACTTTCTGAAGAACGTAAAAGTTCATCACTCAGCTGTAAGAGCAGCATAAATTTATTACCTCATCACGAGTCTTGAAGGAAGAATCCTTGAAGCACACGCATTCGTATCTTTGAACGAATACTATGGGAGAAGTTTTACTTCCTACTTTACATCCTAGAATTTTGGAAAAATTTTCAAAAGACCTTAGAAATTCATCACTCACTTTTAAGATCAGCATCAGATTTTTTCCTCACTTCGAATATTGTAGTAGGAATCCTTGAAACATTTTTACACTCGTATCTTTTGAAAAGACACATTGGAGAAATCTTACTTCCTACTAGACGCACTGAAATTTTTGAAAAATTTTCTGCATAATGTAAGAGTTCATCACTCAGCTTTAAAATCAGTATAAAATTACTTCCTCATCACGAGTCTTGTAGCAGGAATCCTTGAAGCATATACATTCATATCTTTGAAAAATTACTTTTGCAGAATTCTTGCTTCCTACTACACATCTTAGCATTTTGGGAAAATTTTCTGAAGATCGTACAAATTTATCACTCACTCTTAAGATCAGCGTAATATTATTTCCTCACTACTAATATTGTAGCAGGGATCCTTAAGTTGAGAAATTCATTTTCATAATGATCTCACAGCGGAGTATCTGTCGTATACGGTCCTTGCAAACATTTTTCCGGAACAAGCTACATTGAAGAAGGAAGTGGGTCATCTCCACAAACAATTTTTTTTTTAATTCTATAGTGCGTTGTAGGAAGTGGGATTTCGGTGTCAGAATGTTTTTCCAAGATGTAAATAGGCACCTCTCTGGAAATCTTATTACAAAAGTGAGCTTGAGCGGATACTTTGGTGATGATTCTAATGCAGTGCTTCTCTTATGTATGTCTATAAGGAAATATTTTCCGAATTTCGTAAATTATAGAAAAAAAAATGCTTCTTAGAAATTGAAATATATCAAGTTCTGGGTTTCCAACTACAAAATTCGCGTTAACAGAATACTTTTCTAATTACTTCAATGTAGAGCACCTGACAATTATGTCAATGAAAAAATTTTCCAAAAATTTCAAAATCGCGAGGAGGAATAATTATTCATAGTTTAGAAAATCATTCTTCGGCATTGGGTTATTCTGTCATCGTCATACAAAACACAGTTTTCGCACCGCAGTATTCAGGGAATCGTAAAAGCCAAGATTTGGCACGGTAGTTTATTTTGTGTCAATTATTAATTTACGAAAATTCGATCGTCGTAACGGTGAAACAGTTCGTTGTTTCAGTGGCGAGCGGTGGCGTTTTATTTTCAATCAAAAGTTTTGTAATTCTTCCCTCTCAAATTTTTTTCAAAAAATTTTCATAATTTCTTGAATGTCCTCTGTTCGGCAATAATCAGTACATATGTCCCAATCGATTCCTTTCAAAATTAAAGTAGAAAATTTGAAATTTTCTTTTCCAATTTCCTACTAGAATCCAGGAGTGAGTTAGGCAATTTATGCATCATGTCTGTTGGAATAGAAGTCGTTATCATAATCAATGAAAATAAATATTCCTTTATGGATAGAACATTCTCGCCACTGAAAGGGTTAAATTGATTGCAGAGAGCATTTGTGGTGTTGATAGAAATTTCCATGAAAATTTATGGTCAAAAGATACAATTACTATGGAAGTTGATTATATGGGAAAGCGGATAATTTCTTCTAACAATCTGTGGTATTGTTTCATTAAATTAATTGCAGAGTGCGCTCGTGTTGATAGAGGGATAGAGCTGCGCGATTCGACTTTGAATAGTAAATGCACATATATATCCGATGACAAAGTTTGTTCTTGAATGACTGTGTTTAGAAAATATTTCGACGGATTTTTAATATTTCTAGGAACCTAGAATCAAGTTTGGGCATGTTGAACACGCTAGAAATAAAATGTGTTAAGGAGGACCGAGTTTTCACTGATAACATAACAGATCGATATCAGGTCGATTTAGCCATTAATTTTCATGTAAAATATGAAAGTATTGATTGTTCACGACTCTCGGGAGTCAAGATTCGTGCTTTTTTGCAACCCTCCTCGAATAGCGAGGTGACTTCTTTTTATAATTTAATTTTTATTTTATGTTGTTTGTTTTTGTTTGCATTACTGAGGTCTTCATCGCCGCAAACACACACACACACGCGCGCGCGCACACAACGCACTTCTTATAGTCTTGCATACATAATATACGTATACATATTAAGGTGGCACTTATTTCACATTTTCTCCCGATTCCCGCTCCTATAGGGAATACCAGTAAATTTAAATGTAAAAACTGAAGAAAAACATTTTTGGCATATTTAACATAGGATTTTCAATATTCATCAATTTACAAAATAAGTTTCAATTTTTTGGGGGGAGGGGGTAGAATTAATGCTTTTATACTCCCCTTCCCCCAAAAAATAAATAAAATAATTGAGTGGTTAGGCTGTACCTCCCATCCTATGCCACAAAATGTAAGTTTCATTCATAGGATGATTACACCTCATACCACTAGAACTACGAGTTCCTCAACCTTATTTTTATGTTCAAGGTTCATCTGTATTAAATTGAACATAATGGAAAACCAACCACAAGGATTTTCACTTACCCCTTGTTAGAACCCAATGTGAAGTCTAAAGGAATATAGGTTGAGTTGCCCTTGTAGATAACCGTTGTTCTGTGAGTTGTGAGACTAAAGGCTTTGATAGAGTAATCCCTCGGACTCAACCAATACAAGTTGTTGCCAAATTCGTCGAATTCTATAGACTTGACACTGTCAGGTTCGTCAGCTACAAGTGTTTGTAACATCGTGCTATTATTTGCCGGATTCCACAAATAAATGTTTCGTTCCTTTTCAACTAGTATTACGTTGCCTGAAAATTCATCGAGAGTAACAAATTAAACTCATACTGAAAGACTATTTACAAAGATGAGAATTGGTTATCACTATAAGTACCATGTGCATGGTATCATTGGCTTATGAACCTGTACAACGGGCCAAGCTTATTTCTAAAGAAGCTGGAGAGGAGTTGGTTGGCTCCTCTATCCGAAATTATTGCTAAGGAAGTTGGAGAGGAGTTTAAACGCTAAACCCTCGCCTCTCCCACAGTCTTCACAACCTGAAAGCTTACCCTGTTTAGTTTCATATTCCACCGCTGAAATAGCTTGCAGATTAAACGATTTTTTCATAATTTTAGGTGACCCAGATAGTACTCGTCCAATAATGTACAAATCGTTGCCATAGGTGGCCAATAGTGTAGTTTTTTCGCAGTATATTCCATTTGAACTAAGTTCACTCCGCTGCGATTTGTCAGCAGTGCATGTGCAAGAGAAGTCTGTTGGCGTTGCTAGCAAGCAAATATCACTGCATACGCTATTGATGCAAGGGTTCTTTATCTGGACAGAAAAATAATTAAGAGCTCGTGTTTCATCAAATATATACAATATACACATAATACGAGTATTAGTCACGATCCTACTGACAAAATTAAAGATAACCGAAGGATTTCATACAGCCATCGAGCCATGAAGACATTTGGAGGACCTGTCATCGACTCATCAAAGACATTCACTAAGACGTCATAATTCAGATAAATAAATATTAATCTATGACATGTCGCTTTATAGCAACATCTTTCAAGAGTCATTAAATTCCCTATCCTGTCATTAGAATTTCTACATGACAAAAAACGAACTTATCTTAAGTATGCTGACACTAGAGAAATTGTATATAAGTAGTCAATTGTATATATAGTCAAAGAGTACACTTATTAAGGCATACTGGTACTGGAAAAGACCTGGTCTTTGCTGTAGGTATATAGGTTATATAGACTTATCAAAAACAGAAATGAAAGGAATTGTTCTTTCTAAATACCTTGTGTTGAGGAGCTACTTTACCCATGCAAAACTGTGGGTAAAGCTGCGTTTCAATAGCGTGTGTTTCATAGCATGCAGAGTAAAGATGGTGCCACAAAGCAAACAGATTTTTCCCTAGTGTAACAGCTGATAAGATGAAATTTAACACAGACAACAAAAACAGATTGTGGTATATCTACAATCTGTTACACCAGGGGAAGTTCGCGTGGAGGCCTTGGTTGAGTTAGGCAACCTTCCCGGTGTTATGTCTGGTTTTCTCAAACGGAGGTTATAAGACATTTGGACGCTGTTTAACAAAAGGGAACTAACCCACAAAGTCCGCTTTTTGAGAACACGTGATTCGAAGTTCAAGAGCCATGTAGAACCTATATGGCATTGCGTTTATTGATAGGCTTTTTTCAACGTGAGTACACATTTTTGTATCGGGGGCCCAATTTTGAAAAATTCTACGTTTTACGCTCTTTCCAACGATACTAATAACTCATTTTGTTTACAAATGTGGGTTAGTTCCCTTTTGTTAAACAGCGTCCATTTGAAGTATGGGTTCGTGAGGTTTGTCAGCACTGGAGCAATGATTACGCGAGGTTCAAAATCGTAACTGTATTAGGACTTTTCCTAATCTACTATGTACAAATGAACAACATGAACAACAGAGGCACAAAGACGGCTTCTGCAATGAGACTTAATATTTCCCTCGTTAGGTCAGAGATCGTAGGCGTCGCGACGGTTCTGTCTCGGAGCACCAGACACCTGGATGCTGCGACGGGAGAGTATTGGAGATTTCCAGTTCGAACATCTGTGACGGGCACCAGAGACTGGATGCGCACGTAGCGGAGTATGTCGGCTCAGGAAGCGACCCCCGTCAGTTCTGTCCCGGAGCACCAGACACCTGAATGCTGCGATGGCAGAGTATCAAAGATTCGTGATTTGAATATCCGAAACAGTGCACCAGACACCTGGATGCAGCATGCAGCGGAGTATGTCAAATACAGAATATGACCCTTTCAGTTTGGTCCTGGAGCACCAGACACCTAAATGCTGCGACGGGAGTGTATCGAAAATTCTCGGTTCGAATATTGGCAACGGTGCACCAAACACCTGGATGCAGCATGCAGCAGAGTTTATCAAAGCAGAATGTGCAACCTCTCTTCGGTTTAGGAGCCTCGACTCGACAAGAAGTGCCTTTTCGAACGGCGGCCGTTCGAGTTTATATAGCCTGACTGTGGCCACTTTCACCAGTCGTGACGTAATCTGGAGGGTGTAAAACACAACCCTCCAAGAGACTCGTTGTCAGCGACACAGTCGCACTACAAGCCGGGTTTCTCTCTGAAATTAGAGGTTTGCAAGCTACGCGAGCGTAACAAATCATATCCTATTGAGTATCTAATGAACACTCGTTCCTTGTACTAAAGTCCAATAGATACAAGTCAAGACATTACCCCATTTTGGCTGACACCGTGTCCATCAATGCTGAATCCGACTATGCGGAGTGTACTGCATAGTCAATTTGGCATCAATGGGCACAGTATGAGTCGAAATGGCGTGTCTCCCTTGTATTTATAGGGCTCTACTCGTACGTACCCTGCTATCTAGATTTACCCTTTCAGACACGTCAAATTATGGTTGGCTGTTTATAGTTTTATCGCGTTAGAATATAAGAAGTCGTTGTCTTCAATTTTTTTGTGTGTTTCTTTCGTGTGCTAATATTCTTCTTTCGCGGGTGATTATATATTCCCCGTTCCTAAGTGGGGTTTTTTACTACTGACATGGCTTGCATTTACTAATAATATACAGTGTAATATTCGTACATAAAATTTCGATCCAATGAGCGTATAATGCAAAATATTTCCACTGAGATCAGTATAAGGGTTTCAGTATTAAAGTTATGTAATTTGTCTGGAAATTATTTAGTATGATCGGTTGTTTGCATTTTTGATTGAAAGTCTTACGCATTATACGTCGGTATTTGTATTTCACTAGTCTCAGATTTGTCGAGCACTGATCTTAGAACGGTCCTGCAGTTTCCTAGCTCGGAAATACATGAGACAAAGCTGTACAGTTGTATCCGAAATACAGGGCGGCCAAGAGCCAAATCGGGCCCAGGGGGAAAATCTGCGGGCCTACACTGAAATTATTTGCTTGTAAAAAGGCATATTTGTCTATTTGATAATAATTATAATTTCTGTGACTCTGCGGGTCCCCTTAAAAAACCCGGGCCCGGGGGAAAGTACCCTCCCCCCTTCTCGGTGGCCCTGCCAAAATACAGCTATATAGCCACAAGGAAGACAAAACGGACACAGTCTATGATTTGTTCATAGTTAGGCTATATGGACAAATATACTAGACGTATTTTAAAATGGGTTACATTTATCGGCACGCGAAAAAACTGAGGAAAAAACAAACATGTAATTCAAACAAACGCGGAAACAAGAAGTTCACGATACAAGAAAAGTAAACAGGAAAAAAAGTTATTGGATATGAAACGAGAAAAAAAAATTAAATTACTTTTCTTGGCACGCGAAATAATATGACTAAGCAAAATACGAGTAAAGTTTAAATCAGTAAGGCCTTTTTCGCCAGCGCTGGTCGACCTCTTTCTTAAGTTTCTGGCCGAGAGGGACAGTCTTCGGAGCCCTGCGGGTACCACCATCTTTTTCTGCCATATTTCAACACTCGAAGAGTATTTGAACACAATCATATACTGAGTACCTAATGAACACTCGTTCCTCGTACTAAAGCCCTACAGATACAAGAGAAGACATTACGCCATTTTGGTTCACACCGCGCCCGTAGATGCCGAATTGACTATGCAGTACGCTCCGCATAGTCGTATTCGGCATCCACGGGCACGGTGTGCGACAAAATGGCGTGTCTGCACTTGTATTTAGAAGGCTCTACTCGTATGTACCCTGCTACATACATTCACCCTTTCAGACACGTCAAATTATGGTCGACTGTTTGTAGTTTTATCGTGTTAGAATATTACATTTCTTGTCAAAACCTGCTAAAAAGGTCGTGAGTGCGTCATCGCGTGGGTCTCATACAAGGAGTCGTTATCGGCCATTTTTTTGGGTGTTTCTTTCGTGTGCGAACATTTTTCTTTCGCGTGCGATTACATATTCCCCTTTTAAAATGTCCTAGCTCTGCCTTTAATTTTTGTTATTGCGATACGAGTGGTAATACTCGTAGATGATTGATGTTCAACAAAGTACTGATATTTGAGGAACAAAGTGGAGAGACATTTCTGATGTCGAGAGGCTGAATAGGTCAATTCTTTAATTAGAAAATTACCATACTATATGAAAATTCGTCTTACATACCTGTGATTTATTGAGTTCTGTGTTTTGTAAGCCGAGGATAGATTCAGCTGATGGGAGTTTCAACAATTTTCTAGTATTAGTACCAAAACATGCATCACTTGAGCATGAGTACAGTGCCTCTTGCCCCTCAACAATCCAATAAAGCATGTTATTGTGGACAGCAACTGATGATGGAAAGACATCCTTCACAGAGTCCCGTATTGTCTAGAAAAGAACAAACATTATCGTTCCCCTGAAGAGAGACATCACTTTTCTCAAAAATATTGCGATATGATTTTCATTTCAAGTCTAACCATCATAAGTGCGGGCCAAGTGTGAAACCCCCTTTTGTTCAGGTTCAATTCATTAAAGGAAAAGAGTCCGTGTATAAAGATTGATAAGCATAAATCACCTTTCTGTCAGATCCAGAAAATGTACTGGAGTACACGCTGCTGTCCTCTATCCAATACAGTCGGTCCATTACCAGATCAACTGTCAGGTACAGACATACCCGTAAATCTTTTAGAATCACCTTTGGGAAAGATCCGTCCATCTGCGATGATGCTATAAACGAACGATTTCCGGGTTTCTTTTCAATCCAAAACAGCATTCTAAAACGAAAAAGCCCGCATGTTAACCACTCATATAAATTCGGTTCATCATTTAGGCAACTGAGACAAAAAATGAGGGCATCGGAAAAACCGAAAGGGCAGTTGGTATTTTGCGGACAATAATTGTAAAGACATACTGCCTTACCTATATCAGAAGTACCATTCCCGACCACATTCCACTAATATTCAGGAGAGCCGGAGCCCCTTCAGCAATTTTTTTTTTTTTAAATGGAGAAAAAAGCCGTTTGTAGTTTTTTCTCTTTACATGTTAGTTTGGGAATAGCAGAGATCTACGTAGTTTGTACTCTAGCCCAATTCACTGCTTTCTTAGCATTCTATTGTCGAGCATTTCCTTGTCTCTCATGTCTCCTCGGTAAAGTGAAGGTGTGGAATTTAAGAAGGGGCTGAGTCTAACGATAATCGAAAATCGTTATTTTTGTGGGCAAATGAAGAGTAGCCTTATTATGTCATAAAATGGTGCAATTGTCCATCAACAGATGCAATCGATTATATTAGGAACAAAAATCACAAAACAGGAAACCGACTGGAAGAACAAAGTCCGAAGTTCAAGCGAATAAAAACTTTTGGTGTGTATTCTTGGACTTGGACTTATAAATTTTCTGGTTGTCTTTCAATGGCTTAAAAGGGCGTTGCTGTGTTTTTGATATTATACATCCGGATGTCAAATAAATAAAATAAATAAACTAAATAAGTTGAATAAGTTAAATAAATTGAAAAAATTAAATAAACTAGGAGTTTCGCCCCCTGGCCACTACATGCCACTAAAAATCCATAAAATTGCAAAGACGGACCAGCTACCCCCTTTTCCACTACTGATAAGACAGAAACAGACACCAAACTTGTTTATATACTGCTGATAAGAAGAGGACATAGAGATAGATGTCAGACTTGAAGCATCCCAGATATAAATACGAGTATTACAAACAGGTAGTTTCTCTTTCCCTACTAATGACAAGAGAGCTTAAAATTCTTATTGCTTACAGATAAGACATAAGTGAGTCATTCTTCAAAAAGGTTGATATTTTGGGTATTTTTTTTTCGTGGAGGAAAGTAGGGGATATTTGAACTTTTTCTGATGGAAGTCGTTAAGAAGCGTTCTGTATCAGAGTTGGGCAGAATAATATTCGAATAATGAATAATGAATAATTTATTCGTTATTCATAAACGCATGAATAACGAATAATTTATTCATGAATAACGAGTAGTCATTCATTATTCAGTAATCAGTATTCAATAACATCAATCACGCGGATAATGAAATCAGACCCGTAGCCAAAGTGGGGCCAGGGGGCGTTGCCCTCCTCTGGCGCAGTCATTTACCCCCCTCCCACCGAGAAAATCGGAAAAACTTTATCTACCTTCTAACTACCCCAGTAAGATTAGGGAGAAAAATACCCCCCCCCGTACTCGACAAATAGTTTAGACTGAATAATTTTTGTAAAAATTGAATTATTGTCATAATTCTTGTACGGGTGAGTTTCAGGCGTGCGGTGAGTTTTTTTAAGAGGTAAGCGATCAGCGTAGAGGTGAAGTAAAAATCAGAATAAAAGTATGAAACATGCTACGGCAAAACAGTATTGATCAAATTGTTCAAGTTGTCGTATCTCTGTGTAGGGTCATTAAATATGCATTTATTCTTTCCTGTGACGAATAATAGACACAGGGGCGTACCGAAGAGTTTTCCCAGGGGGCGGGGGGGGGGGGCAAAGTCGTGAAAGTCCAAACTGACTCAATTCAAAATTACTAAGTATAAAAAAAAACCAAAAAACTTTTGACTGACTCAACTCAGAATTTCCAAACATTAGAGTAAAAAAGAAAACCTTCGACTTGTTGGATCTCCCCAACTCCGCCTCACTGACATGAAAAATTTTCCCAACTGCTGAGAAAAAAAATTCCTACAGAGGGGAGGGGGAGTTGCCCTCCTCTATCGGTACGTCCCTGAATAGACATGGCCAACAAAACAATTTTCCACCATCTTCACAACTGGTTAACCACGAAATGTTTTTATATTGCGACACGTGGAAATGTCTAGTAAAACTCGAACCATCTTTCTTTTGCTCAGTTTTCAAAAAAGGAGATTCTGGTTTTGGCTTACCAATATTATTAATTTCTAATTGTTCATTAAGAGAGAGTCGCGAAAACGGTTTTTCAATAAGATCTTAAGTACGCGTTTTGTGAGAGAGAGAAAAAAAAAAAGAAAGATTCAAACATAACACGTTGACTAATAGAAGAACATAGTACCAGTAGTACAATGTACAATCGTGAGTTATTGTTAACTCGCCGAGTTGATTGGTCGAAACAGCGAGTTAACTATCACGTAATAGTTAAATTTCTGTTTTACAAATAGCCCATAATCACGTTTCACTATCAACTTTGACGTCCATGTGTAGCCAAGCTTGACTCAAAGCGCTTCCATAACGCAACCAAACGCACAGGTTTCGTCGCGTTGAACATGCTAGTGTGTTTTTGTGTTGGTAATTAAAACGGAGGCGGAACATAAGTCGTGCAATGCGTGCAGTACGGAAAAGAAGCGTTAGATCCGACGCATACCTTGCTGGCCTATACAAATATACATGTACAAGGATTGCCGAACACCAAAGAGTACATATACGCTTCTGTTTCAACTATCTCCTCACTCTCCCGTAAATTTATTATATACTTGAAGCGTAAGCGTCGTAAACGTCAATACATTCGCTGTTTTGCCCAATATTTCATAATTTTTTATTTGTTACAAGTTGAAGTTGATATTGTATATGAAACTTATTTTCTCCGGAATTTTCAGGGTAAGGGGCACTTACTTTGCTTGCCTGGAATGCACGCCACAGATGAGTTTGATACAATGTGTTTCAAAGTATTTGGATACACAGACTCAAAAAAGTGAAAAAATTATTATGTCAATACAAATGTCAATGTTTCTGTCAACATCGACAGCGTGTTACGGGAGATCTCCTCCTTATTTTAACCAACCAAATTTCAACTGACCTCTTTTTAGATAATAATAAGAATAAGAGTTGATAGAAGATGTTGAGGCAGGATTTTACTACATTGATTAGGGCGCCATTCCAGATGATTTTCGGCAGATTCTCTAGCTCTAAATGTGTACGTCCACAAGAAAAGGGTCCTTGCGGTCGGTATGGAGTTAGCACTAAGATAGCGTATGAGAAGCAATTCTCGAATAGATGAGACCATTCCCAACTTGATAGCTGCAAAACTACCCGAGATACAGCTATCTGAAGAGTTCGTTACCAAAAAACACGAACTTGGGGAAATTGGGGAGAAGATGAAAGGGAAAGTTTACTAAAAAACTTCGAAAACTGCAGCTACAGAGTGGCCAGGCCCCCCCCCCAAAAAAAAAAACAACAACAACAAAGAATTTGTCTTTTCCAGATTTTTGTCAGATTTTTCCAGTCTATTTTCCAACTTTTTCATAACAAAGAAATTATTTATTTAAAAAAAAAAAAAAAAAAAAAAAAACCTTAGCTGAGTTAGACAGAAAACTGTACAATACTTTCATATTATAAGATTTTTTTTCAAAATGCCCCGACTTTTTTTGGTTTTCCAGAACCTGGTCATCCTGAGCTAAAGGTACCGCATACCGACAACTGAAGTCAATTACATCTGAAAGAGTTTACAAAAACGAACATTTTCACTGTAGGACCGTTTGAATTAAGCAGAGGTACATCTCTGTGAATGGGCAGTAAAGAGAACCGACAAGAAGAACCTAAGCACGTTCACGACCATAACTTGTAGTAATGTACGCTCCGTCCATGACGTGGAGATGGTAGAAAATGGCAGAACGACAACTAAGACCTTTTTACTTCTTCCCTTGTACTAGCTCTATATTGATATTCGGATACTCCCCACTCGTATCCTAGCGAACATAGCGACTACAGTATCAATCGAGGGGGAAAGATAACGCGTCCTGTAATCCCGCCAGTTCGAACGAACAGGGCATTACAATCACAGGGCGTGTTACCACCAGATCTGAAAGACTGAAACTGTCTCGGACACGCCGCGGACAGTTTACTCAACGCTGTGAAAACACGTGGCTAGTAAGCGAACTGCGGCTGCACACTCTTTGGCATAGAGAAGGAACTACGGACAGTGTGGTCCAGAAGTACACCCTTTTTATTACACCAAGAAGTACAATAAGTTAATTTTGTATTTTTCAACTGCCAGACCTTGAAATCGCTATTATCTCGAAATTGATGATCGACAACAAGGGCCCTTTTAATGTGGACGTACACAAATATGTTTATTTGTCTATGTTAATTTAGAAACATACCCGTGTTTTGGGGACAGCACAAATTTCACCGGGTTTTTCATCAGTCGGTTGGTCAAGTGCGTGCAGAAGAATTTCTCGTCGGTGCACACCTGAATCCATGAAGAGTCGGGCAGACGATCGAACATCAACATATAAATATTCGTGGTAATCCAGTCAATAGCGATATCTTTTATGTAACTGGTACCAAGGTATCTATTTATTATAGTCAAATAATTGGCATCGACTGCTTCGCTGAAACTCATCCGATGTGTTGAGGGCTTCCCTGTACCAAACAAACGGTCGTATAGTAATAGGTACTGAATAAGCACATCTCATGTGTTCCCAATTCAATATCGAACTTACCATAGCCATCAAAGGTCATTGAAGAGATAATGGAGCCGTCTCTGTGACTGCGTATTAATATTGATGATACAGGTTTATATAATTCATCCGACAAATGCACCACTACGTATAACTGAGACCCGCTTAGTGCAGCAGACTCAATTTTCTCAGAGTGTATGTGCCCGGAGTTATACAATATGAAGCTCTGGTTGTGGCTCAGAGAAACACCACTGAGCGTAGAATTCAACCAATCTTCCTCATCATCGATTTGGACATTTGAGGTAGTAGAGTAAAGTATTACAGTTTCGTTGTCTGTGAACATTCGTACATATTGTGAGGTGTGAGGCTCTGGAACGAACTCAAATAAATGTAAGTACAGAACACCTACCACAATTTTCTTCATCTGATCGGTCCTTGCAGTCGTAAACACTGTCGCACCGACTGCTCACGGCCACTGATTGATTACGATCCTTGCACAAGAACACGGCAGCACTCTATATTCGTGAAACAAAATATAACGAATATACACAATTACACATATAAATTTAATACGAATATATTGTAAGCAGGGAACTGAAATGAGTTGTGTAAATGGTACAAACCGGAAAAAATATCCGTGTGTTGCACAAACTGCAGAATATGTAGATAAATAGAACACGTGATCCCAGCTTCACCTTGAACAAACAATAAATTTATGCGTAGAATATCGTCACTTATAATCAGACTTGGATTTTCAGAGGAGCCGAATGGATAGCCATGGCTCCGGGGTACTCAGCTGAAAGGAGACAATGGCAGATCCTACAACATATTAGCCATCCTGGAAGGGACAGTTTAGAGGGTCTCAGAATGTATTATTCTTACCGCCTTCGCTTCCAGAAAACTCAACTCATTTTTAGTCGTTTTGATGCTAAGTGAATGAGTAGATGACACAGAAATATTTGGGACTTATAAACTATTTACACCCACATGACTTTTCATATGACATTAGAAATAACTTTTTTGAATTCACTGAACTATCGACAATGCGATAATTTTGGAGAAGTTAAATCTTTAAATAAAATTCTGCAGCCCCATGTTACAATATCCTTGATTCTTCGAAATTTTTTCGGAGCTCTTTGTGGCTTTCCCAAACTTGTTTAAATTTCACTCAACTAATCAAAAGTTGTCCACGACTTACTGCAACTCATCCAGAATTGATTATGGCCTTTTCAGCAATACGATCAAGACTTTCTAGAATTTTTCCATACTCCTGCTGTACGACTCTAAAACTTCTCGAAATTAACTACAACCATTCATTTGAAACTCTCCCGGAATTTTTAAGATTTCGTGAGGCTGTTCAAGATTCGTTGACTGCTCAGGACTCACTGAAGATTTTTAATGATCTTTATAGAGTTTATTGAGAATTTTCTACAATAGCAGATTGGAACGCACAAGGCTATCTGGGAAATGTCACTGAATTGGTCCAACTCCTCATTTTTCCACCTCCATCATGTCTTCCTTACTCCTCGATTCCTTCCTAGCCTATACATAAGTTCCAAACACAAATGTTCACCGGAGATATTCCAGGTAGCGTACATAGCCAATCCGCTTTTTTTTCGACAGCCCTGGAGCCATGGGGAGGGGGCTGTAGCTGGAGCTGAACACCCTCTAAATGTATCTTGAGCCCTCCTAGGCAAACATACCACCGTTAAAAAAATCATCATTACGCTGAACGAAAAAGAAAGAAGGGACGAAGAGAATTGATATCACAGAAACATTTTAAAATTTAGAACAAAAACTTGGTTAACTAATTTGGGACTCTTGAATTGGAAATGGGATTTCGAAAAAACGTGTTTTACAGACGAAAAATTGCTCATTTCTGCATAGTTTAAATTCAATTTTAGGTGCCTCCCCCCTCCCCTTGGCTACATCACTGCCTCGTAGAAAGCTTCACATAATATACTACGTGTATCCTGAAGCCCCCTGGTAACAGTCAGCACCCCCCTATTGCAAATAGCTGGCTCGAGGGGTCATCGGGACTGAGAAGCCCACACAAAATTTAACAAGATTCGGTAAGAATGTTCAAAATTTGTTTCACAGTCTTTACGATTCTTCCAGACTTGTTCAAAATTTTTCCGGACTCGATTTGAACTCTTGGATTCTTCAAGACTCGATCACGCCTTTTTAAGATTGCTCAAAACTTTCTAACACTTTTTAGGCCTCTTCTACGATTTTCGTTTGGGGTCTTTCGAGACTTCTCAAGACTCCAGGAAATTAATTTTAAATCGGCGAGAATCGACCGTTTTTAGACCGTTTTAAATTTCAATTTTTCTCCTAAGGATTGACAACTGCCCACATTGTTTTCGCGTATCCACGTCTGTAGAAAGGCACCCATGGGGGCTAAGATGCTGTAGCCCCTAGAATTGTTCATCTCACTTGGTTTCCTCGCTTACAACCGAATTAATCTGCCCATCGGGAGTAAAGATGCTCGTAAAAATTTTACTACCCCTATCCCGCAAGGAAAAATGTTACGAACGCATCTAGATGGAGCACGTGAACTATGAGGTACCTGAACGGGAGGGAAGGGAAGAAACAAGGAGAAAGAGAGAAGGAAAAAGAAAAGCAACAGCTGTTCTCATCTCTCTGATTTTACACTGCTTTTGGAACCACAAAATGTTGTAAGGCATTATATTTTTTCTATCTTGTGAATGAAAACTCCATCCAGAATTCTAGCTCCCTAGTTTCACAATAACCCAAGCCCACTCGCCCCCTAAATTTGACATTTTCATTTTCCGGAAGGAGCGTTTGTTTTCTCGTGAGTGTGTAAGAGTGTAATAATGGCGGAAGGAAGATCTTCCAATCTAGTCGGCCAATTGAAAAAAGTTGGAAAAATTCCGTTCATGTTGAGAAATCTGAACCCAACAAAGCGGACATTTCCACAATTTTTCTGTGCTCAGGATTCGCACTGTATGTTAAAATAAGTATACTCATCTTTTGGTACCACTAAATTCTGTAAGGCAATCGGTATATTTTTTCTATCTTGTGATCAAAAATTCCACCAAAAATTTTGACTTTTTAGTTTCATAATAACTCGAGCACACTCGTCGACTAAATTTGAACCTTACAGTTTTTCTGAATGAGCGTCTGTTTTCCCGAGAGTGTGTAAGAGTGTAATGACGGGGGAAGGAGGAGGGTTCCACCAATTTAGTCAGCCAGTTGAAAAAAAGTTCGAAAAATTCGAGTTGAGAAATCTGAACCCAAACAAGCGGAAATTTCTAATATTTTTCTATTCTACGGACTCACACTATAGCTCTGTTCGTTTGGGTTACACTTTTTACACTGTGTGCAGTAGGTGTACAGCTAAGTGTACACTGTATACCGCGTTACACTACACTCATTACACTCGCTACACTTCCTTTCAGGTAGTGTAAAAAGTGTACACACGACGTGTACACCGAGTGTACACTAGGTTGAAACGAACCGAGCGTACGTGTACACTTGGTATACACTTTTCCGAGCGAACAGTCTTGGTGTAAGAAGTGTAGAAAGTGTAAAAATTATAACCCAAACGAACAGCGCTTGTATGTTTAAGAAAATTGTACACAACTTTTGGAACCACTTAATATTGTAAGGCAATATATTTTTTCTATCTTATTTCACCCAACATTTCAGCGCCCTGGTTTCACAATAACTCAAGCCAACTCGCCCCCTAAATTTGACATTTTCAGGTTTTTGGAATGAGCGTCCGTTTTCTCATGAGTGTGTACAAGAGTAATAACGGGAGAAGGAGAGAGATTCCCCCAATCTAGTCGGCCAGTTGAGAAAAGCTGGAAAAATTCCGTTCATGTTGAGAAATCTGAGCCCGCAAAAATAGAAATTTCTAATATTTTTCTGTTTTTAGGACTCACACACAATGTTTAGAAAAATTATACGCAGCTTTTGGTACCGCTGAATTTTGTAAGGAACCATGTTTTTTCCGTTTTTTGATCGAAAATTCCAACCAAAATTCCAGCTCCCTAGTTTCACAATAAGGCAAGCCCATTCGCCCCTCAAATTTGACATTTTCAGATCTCCTGAATGAGAGCCTGTGTTTCTCGCGAGTGTGTAAGAGTGTAATAACGAGGGAAGGAAGGAGATTCCCCCAACTTACTCAGCTAGTTGAGAAAATTCAGAAAAATTCCGTTCACGTTGGGAAATCTGAACTCGAAAAAGCGGAAATTTCTAATAAATTTTTCTGTTTCGAGGAATCACACTGTATGTTTAAAAAAACTGTACACAGCTTTTGGTACCACTAAATTTTGTAATATGGCAATATATTTTTTCTATCTTGCGATCGAAAATTTAACCCAGCATTTCAATTCCCTAGTTTCACAACCCAAACGCACTCGTTCCATTCAAGCTGGAAAATCTGAACTCGACAAAGCAAAAATTTTTAATATTTCTCTGTTCTGAGGACTCACATTATTTGTTTAAAAAAAATCACACAAGTTTTTGTTCGGATTTAGAAAATTCGTCTGCCTTCCTCCATCAATGCGATTCATTTTGTTACGTCCCACTCACAACTCCGTAAATAAAAATAATTACATTAAAATGTCGAGAAAAGGATTCTGCCGCAGAAATTTTTGACAGAATTTTTCATCCTTTTACGCGGATCTTGGTTAGGCGGAGTATAAAGAAATTCTCATGGCATTTCTCACAGAAGACCTTATTTCTTGGAATTTTTATGTAATTGTTGGTTTAACTGGATTGTCTATCCACGGAATAACGGACGTTCATTCCAAAAATGACAAATCTCAAATTTTGGAGGAAAATCAACACGGATTTTCGGGGGAGAGTAGTCCAAGACTTGATTAGAAGAGTCCTAAAGTAGTTGTGAAAAGTGCGAACAAGTAGAAAAGCACTAATGAATCTCAAAGAGTCTGAAATGAGCCTGAGTTTTAAGCCGGTAACAGTTTCGAAAAAAAGAAATCGTAGCCTGTCTGAAAGAAGTTTAAAAGATCTCCAAGAGTGTCCAATGAATCTGAAACGTCTTAAGAAAACACTTCAACTGGCCTAAAATAGTCGTGAGTCCGGGAGAGTGGTAAACTATCCTGAAAAATCTGAACCATTACTGTGAGAGCATTAGCTGAGTCTCGAACAGTCTTAAGCAAGCCTGTTAGAGTCTTAACTTCATTTAACGAAACCCAGAATACCTTGGGCAGCATTTAAAAATCAGCTCATCGAGTAAAACCTAAGCATCGATATTATTTTTCAATGTTCGATAAAATTTTGCATATAATACGTTATTTTTATGCAAAAATGCAAAATTCTTGTTGGGGCCATCATCAAAATTCAGGGAAACCTTCTTGCTCCATCTCGGTACTCATGCAACAAAATTCGAAAATTTTAATGCCATGAAAATTGGGGGTAAGCCCCACTTCCCGTTGGTGATCTTTTTGTGCCACAAAAAAGACTTCGCATATATATAATATTTTTAAGCCCGTTTCTGCTACCAAGGGACTGATTTCTCTCACCTAAGCCAAAAGTATCTATGAAAAACTATATCTAATAGGATTCGATAATGAAGAACCAAATAAGTGAATAAAAACATCAAATACTGTGATATGGTAGGACAGTAACGTTCACAATTCCGGAAGCTCTTCCCCCTTTCCAAGTTAGATTGCTACCCTTGGTCATCAATTACACGTTAGAGAAAATGTGATCATAACGTTAAAAGAGAACGCTAGAATATTTGTATCAAATTGAAGCTACATAAATATGTACTTACTTCAGTCATTACGACGATGAATAAAAACTGCTGGCAGTTACATAAACTATAATCACTGTACGTCTTCAATTACCTCTAGATACAAATATACGCGCCGTCAACAGGGAACTGGAAAACGAGTTGCAAAATAGGAGCAGAGATTTTGCTGACACAAACCTAACCCGGATTGTCAATGATCATTTGTGATAAGATACGAAAGGAATAAATGACAGTCGGCAGTGGAGAAAAATAATATTCGATCTTTGATACTTTGATAAACAACATTATCGTTCGCCGGAAATTCATAGCGACTGAATGTCGAGTTCGAGAACTGAAAGTATACAACTGATAGACTAACTAGTATTTCATCGTCTAGAATCTGAAATTCGCAGAAGTGTGTCCATTTTCATCCGTTCGACGGCTAGACCTTGAAGTTTGTTCCTTTCAGCTTGCCATCCCTGATAAATAAAAAATCAACCTGATTAGGATCATGGAATTATTGAAAAAGTGCCCTTAGAACTGTTTCCTTCAAATTGCTATCACTGGTTGATGAAAAATCATACTAATTAAGATCGTGAAATCATTGAAAAAGTGCTCTTAGAACTCCCCTTTCCTCACCACGCTTCAAACATCTGCCACCATAATGTACCTTATGTAAATATGTAACGGATTTTTCGTCAACAGATAACTAATTGTAAATGAAATGAACTGCTGGGACTTCTCCAGGGCAAAGTGCAACAAAAGATGAAGAAACCAGTGGATGGTCACCTTACACTTATGGTGAGACACAGTAAGCTCGCCTTTTATTAAATTTATCCAGAAAAAAATCTAACTTCATGAGCGATTTCAACCCTGGATGTGTTTTGGACACAAGCTTGCAGATAAAGTTTGGAATTGGAATGAAGAATCGTCCACATGTTTTCATATGCCAGCGGCTCCTTGATGTGTGGTGAAGGAAAAACAGTTTTCGGAGTTGGAAATCATTTTCTATAGTACCCTACGCCGGGGCTATTTGGGAATACAGGGGCTATTCGGGAAGTTTTTGCTTTACAACACAAATGGCTGCACTGCAAGGTCTGAAAGTGTTCAATCGCCTGTTTTGTGATTGAGATATGTAGTGAGGACTGTGAGGAACATTGCCAAAATTTACCGAAGCTGAGCCTATACAGGGTTATTCAGTTTATCGCGCAACATAGGGGAACGCCGCATGTTGCGTGGTGATATGAATAAGCCGGCACAGGATGGCCGTCTATTCAAATTAAAACGCAACATTACTCTGGGCGCCTGGGCTCCGTGTGGCGCTGTTACGGACAACAGAAAATGCAACAAAAAATTATTCCGGGAAAAACCCCGATAATTTCCAAAGTATTTCTTAAGAAATTTTCAAGAAAGATTCCTTTGATGTTCGAAGAAAAAGCCCGAGGAAGTTTATCGAAAATTGTTAAGGAAAAATTTTCGATTATTTTCGAAAGATTCCATCGGACTTCATGGAAAAAATCTCCGATGATTTTAGGAGAATGTTTTTGGAGATTTTTAGGCGAATCTGCAATCATGCTAAAAGATGTTATTGGAAATTACCGAGAAGTACCTCTGATGATTTTTAAAGGATTTCTTCAAAAGATGATTTCCAGAGATTTTCATCGGAAATCCTTAGGATACATTACCGATAATTTCAGAAGAATTTTATCAAAAAAGTTCGGGGAGAATCCGAATATTTTCAAAGAATTTTATCGGAAATCTTTAGAGAAAATTTCCAGTATTTTCCAAGAAGTTTCATCAAAATGCTTTGAGAAAATTTTCCGATAATTTTTGGAATTCGGTGGAAAACTCCATCAGTTTTTGAAATTAATTAAAAATTTTCTGGAATAATGTTCAATAATCTCCGAGGAATTTCATTCAAAACTTCAAGGAAAATCTCCTAATGATTTTTAAAGATTTTCATCAGAAATTTTTCTGAAAAAGATTCCGATAATTTCCGAAGAATCTCATTGGAAATTTTCGGGAAAAATCATCAAATTTCTTGGAACATTTTCGAGAAGATTCCTTTGATTTTCGATGATAATTTCCGAGGAAGTCAATCGAATACTCGTATTACAGAAAAATTTCGGATCACATTTTCAACAAGTTTCATCAGACTTCATTGAAAAAAATCTCCGATAATTTCAAGAAAATTTTTCTGGAAATTTTAGAGAAAATCTGCAACCATCCCAATTCCCAAATATTGGAAATCACTGAGAAGTATCTCTGATGAATTTTGAAGGAGTTCTTCAGAAAAAAGTTTCGATGCAAATTGTACATTAGCAGCAGCCCCGCAGAAGATTTTGAAACTCATTTCCTGTATGTCCATGTTGGAGTGTGAGTGAACTTGGTACATTCTATATGTAGAGTGTGCCAATTCACAAAATTTCTTCCTTCTGTAGTCCAGAGCGCTTTCGGCTGCTACGCCATCTTCAGTGGAGTGCCCCTCTTGGAACACCCTAGAATCATTTCCTATAGGTGTAAAAAGGTTTGTGGACCTACATATGGATGCAGGGTAGCTGGACTCGGAGGCTCTGCTTTGCGCAGCACATGTGATGAGGTTACATTGTACCTGAATGCACAACGAGAGGCGGAGTCTGAGTCCGATGAGGAAATTGAAGTTGATTAGTTCGACGTGGAATTTTAAATACAAAACAAAATTTGCATGCATTTATGTGTAATTTCTTCGCTTTGAAGGAGGCGTCTTATTTAACAACACAGCTCGTACTACAACCACGTTATACACCTGGAACAATTAAAAAATGAAAACGCGTTTTGCTGAGTGAAAATTTTTACTAGTGGCACACTACAGTGATGCAAAATGAGGTAGCAGCTGTAGTATAATGTGTACAGTACCAACTTTGATTGACTGTAGCGGCATTAGCATGCATTTCAACGAAAAGGGTCAAGTGACATTTTTTGTAGCAAATTAATTGTAGATTCTTTTTTGTTTCAAAAATTTTCTTCTAAGATTCACACTTCACGATTCATAGAAAACGAGGTCCGGAGGACCTGGCAATAGGGTGTTTGAAAATTCTTATTTATTACTTGTGAAGCGATGCGATGTGTGGAAAGGGTATGGTGATATTAAAATTTTGAGTTGGCGAGTATGGTACCACTTTGGCAAGGTCTACAGAATTTGAGGTTGCTTCCACACTTATCAGATCTCTGGGCTCTGTAATGCAGTATTCTTTAGTCTGTAGACCTTGGAAATTGGTGGTTCCCGGACTCGCAAACACAAAATTTTAAATCACCACAATGGCCCTTTTCATGCAACGCGTCACATTTATTATAAATTGAAACACTTTGAAATGCCATAACACAGCAAAAACCCTAGATGCTACACGCACATCATGGAAATTCAAGGCTTCAAACTATGAAGCTGCAGACTGCAATCACGCAGCAGACTTTGAACAACACTGAACATGGGAACACACTACATAGAATACATTTCCTTTTTCTATTTAATTCGTTCCAAGCGGCAAGCAGAAATCAAACACTCTACATTTACAAGACAAATAAATTCAAAGGACATAAACCCACGGAATTTCAAAACGCATGAGTTTCAATGAATATGAACTGACAACTGCTGATAACAATTAAAAGAGGGACAGGAATTTTGTTTTGATTCAAATAAACGAGGAATTTTACTTTGATTCAAATAAAGTTGTGTTCTCGCTTCAGAAAACACACATTAATGTGTTCTCACTCCTCATTACAATCAGCGGTGCTGTGACCCCCTAAACCGTCTGAGGAAAACCCCCCTCATGAAGTATAGAATGACCCCCTCACCCTCATGAAAATGATGACCTACGAGCCATGATTTTTGAGATTTCCTGATTTAAATTTTGAACCCTACCCCTATGGCCTATTCTCTAAAATCAACCACAAAGTTGAATATTATGCTACACGACAGTAACAGAAATTCTAAAAAAAAGTAAAAAAAATCGAGAAAATCCTGCTTTTTCAAAATTACGTCTGAAACGAGTTTGCACAACTCGGTGGAGCAGCAAATCTGCAGCATGTGCAACAATAGCCACTTGTTATGTTGAACTTTTCGAATGTTTAAATAGCATTGCTAATGATAAAACTGCGACCAAGGAAACTACAGCATGTGCTTCGGGTTTGAAAATGAAAATTTCAAAGCTTGATTTTATTGCGCTCTTGAAAATAAATGTAACCATATTCAACATTCTGTCACCTGCAACTATTATGCTGCAAAGTAAAATGATTGATTTTGGGTCGGAAATGATCGATTTTCTGGTTGTCCAAATTGAAGACAGATTTAATAAAAATACATTACAAATTCTCAAAGATATGCAGATTTTCCACCATGAAAATTTAATGAAAGAAAATTACACCACAGAAGCCCAAAGTTTATGTCAGTATTATAATATTGATAGTGATGCCATTAAGAGGGAGTTAGAAGAATTCAAAGTTATCTATAAATCCATGGAAAAAGACATTGATGTTTCCGACTTGCTTCCGATTCCAAAAGTCAAAAAAGGAAGAGGAGAAGAAATACAAGTAGAACAAGAACTGGAAGAAAAAGAGGAGCAGCAAACTGATGAAGATGATGCGGACGAAGAAGCAGAAAATGTTGAATTTTTCATCCTGAGAGGTTTTATAAAACCATTTAGGTTGCTGGCACAACTATCGAGTTTTAGCAATTTAAGTGTACTGTATAAAATTTTGGTATCTCTCGCTGTTACAAGTTGCTCTGCCGAAAGAGCCCTCAGTAAAGAAAAAATTATTAAGTGTCCCATGCGAAGTACAATGCTAGATGAGTGGATGTCGGCCATGATGATTCTAGCAGCGGAAAAGGACGTACTAGATATCTAATTTTGAAATAATTGATAAGTTGGCAGAAAAATCGTTTGCGTATGAAGCGCTGATTAAGAAATAAGTTTGTAATGTAGTATTAACATACCTATATTATACCATTTAAACTGTTTTTCAATATGCTCACTGGTTTTTTATTCGTTTTTTTTTCGTTTTTCACAGTTTTTTTTTTTGGCGGCCCCCCCTAAAATAGTTCTGAGTATTCATCCTCAGAAAAAGTCTCTCACAGCACCGCTGATTACAATGTTTATAAGACGCAAAGACATTAGCTCCACTCCTAGTCACACAACGCGTGAAATATTTGCAGACAATTCGAATGCGAGAAAGATAATCTTTCATATCCAAAACAAAATGTGATCTGCCAATTATTTATTCACGTTTTTTGTTATTTCCGCTACACACGTTTATAATAGAAGTTCAAATTTGTGGTTGAAGGCATGTTGATGGTTTTGGATGATTCGTCGTTCCTGATAATGAAAAGATGAAGGTAACTAGTCAAACGAGAAACAAAATATTTGTGAAAGGCCTGAAACAGAATACCAACATTACCACTTAATACTGCTAACATATTTATGAGACATAACTCACATTGCATTATTTCTTGGAAAATTTCCTGATATGAGTACCACAGAATGTTGCATGTACTTGGTTTGATCCAAATACATTATACACTAATTCAATTGAGAACCCATTCCATACAAACAAACAATACACTTACCTCTTCTAAATCCAGTTAATGTCTTCACTTTCTTTGAGGAAATAGTTCCTTTTGTAGAAAAGTACGAGTCGCATAATACTGTCATGAGTAAAATACAAAATTACAAAATAAAATGTAAACAAGTTGCATTTGTAAATCAGAAGCATAATGGACAGGATACATTCATAATAGTAAACCGACTTATTGATAGATAGCAGCAGTTGACAGAGAACGCAACTGAGCTAAAACTGAACTATGAGCTGTAAACAATTCAGTTGTATTTATTGAAAGAAAAAAAAAGGTGCAAATTTGATTGCAATAGGGTGCTTGCAGCGCTGCGCACGGGCAAACATCCTAAAAATCGATTTTTGTCCCATTTTTAGCCCCCTGAAGTGGGCAGCACACCTTGGAGTGGGGACTTTTGGGACGTTGGTTAGAGAGGGGTCCTCTACAATTGTACACGGTTTCATTTTTGTCAGAATTTTGTCTCAGGTGAGTGGCTAATTCCACTGGACTAGAGTAGAAGCGGATGGAACTGGGTGTTGGCCTTTGTCTCGGCCATCGTGAAGAAGAAAATGCAGATAGCGTGGGTGAGGCAAAGGGCCGATGGACAAAGCTTGGCTAACACTGGACACAACGACTCTGTACCATCCTAGAACAGCTGCAGCTCCTGTGAACCCTCCGGAAGGGCATTCCCACCGTCACTACCTTCATGCCTCGCCATACGTACCAAGACGAGGAGGCAAGGAGTGATGGAAGGTAACGCGTCCGTTGGTTGTGCACTTGAATTCCAGGTTAACGCAGAGTGAGCATTGCCTCGGTCAGTAGGGTGTCCCATAGTGGCCTTGGCAGGACAGCGCGACTCCGAAGTTGAGAGGCAAAAGGGGGGCTCGACCCAGCCTCAGTGCGTCCCGCTGGTCACTGCTGCAATACTCAAAAGGGTAGTTTCCGGGGCCAGGGGTGCGGTGTCTGGCGGGAGCCACTTTGGCATGTATGCATTAATGTTGCACAACATGAATGGCCCAATGAATTCGTTAGGATCTATATAAAACTGATTATATTTGAACTGTTTAAACATATATACATTTTCAAAATTGAAAGAAAGAGAAAAGCTAAAAGTGTATACTTAAATTGATTAACGTCATCCAGAGATATTACAGAACTACAGAGAGGTTACATACATCCAAACGTCGTGTTAAAGATATCAAACTTCAATAACAATACCAACATGATTTAGAATAGATGTAGGAACGTAATTTGAGGGCAAAGGTGGCTGATGTTACTTTAACTCTGAACCCCAAGTATTGAATAATTCGAAACAGAAGCCGTTGGTCCAACCAAAGCCAGTCTGAGGTGTGTACTCGCCGCCAGCTCCACTTTCACCAAATTTTTGGGCATTGTACTGAAATAAACATATGGCATAATATCAGTGCACATATCTTACCTATTTTCCATTAAAGTTTTTAGTTTATTTTTATCTCATCGCCTTTTGACTTCTTTAACCTTGCAGAATAAGAAGAAAATGGTCAAGATCATATCCAAGAAGACAAAAGATGTTCAGAAAATCTTTCGCTTTTGTCAGTTGATCAAGTGTGTAAAAATAGAACTGACACCATTTATTTTCATATAAAGGCAGTGTTTCAGACGTCTGTTACAGTTCTAGTTGGCTAGGTACCAGTAAATCAAGAAGCAACAAAACCTTTTGTAAGTAGTATTAATAGGCCGGAATTTTACTATTATTTAGGTCTCATCTTTGATTAACTGTAAGTAGTTGCTTATTGATGTTGTATAGATGGATCATTCTACTAACAAATGATGAGATTTACTTGCTTATGACGTTATGACATGAGGTGGAAATCATCTTGTTGAAAGATACAAGCCTTTTTCGATACATAAGTCATCAAGAATGTTGATCAACTTTTACTTGAAGAGAGAAATGTTATATTATACATGTATAAGTGAAGAATGTTGATCAACCTGTGCTTATTTGATAGAGGAATGTTATCACAACGTCTACGTCACTTTTTTAGATATTTTTTGGAAAAAATCAACACCAATATATTAATTTATTGAGAAAAAACTTGCATAGTTCCCACGAGAAATAATGTGGCAGCTTTGGGTCTCTAACACAAAGTTGCTAATTTTAGCCTGCTATATCATCTGGAGGAGGTTTTTCCTGAGAGACATCAACCGACTGTAGTATAGGCGATGAGTACAGCCGGACATTGACAAACGTGTCCTGAATTTATGACAAAATTCTCCTGTACCATCTGAGCGCATCACTCATTGTGCCGGGGCACAATAGAAACTAAAATTTAAATATACTAAATCGCCTACTGCTAAATATAATTGTGTTGCTAGTACCATAGCTCAGTAGGTACTATTCCTAGTTGGCCACTACTCAAGGAATTAAACGATTGCATTATCTTACTTTTTCATGCATAACCTTGTCCTTTCGATAACCTTCGTACATGGTATCGACCCACCGTTGAGCCAAATTCAATGCTATTTTTCCAGCCTTGGGATTTACATCCCTGTAGTTGTGCAAACCTTGGATCAAGAATGCCTGTAAAGGAGCCCAACAATTCGGAAAATCCCACTGCTCCTTTGTCTCATAGGTTGACGTCGGTATGCCTGGAATGCAGACGTATTTTGTAATACAAACATTACAGCCGGCCGTAAGATACGAGTATAAACGATGTAGTAATATTTACAGAAATATGGGGAACTGTCATTTGCAGGGTTAATCATTCCACGAGATACTAGGTAACTGATAACCTTGTCAATGTACTTAGTGTTATAGAAGGATTTAGTCCATAAGGGGGTGAAATTGCTTCCATAGAAGTAGTTCCTGCTTTTGTTTGCGACTAAATCGAAGTCCAGCCACACACCGACTTCATCATTCCAGAGTACCTGAAGAATACAAATAATAATTTAATTTTCCAAAGCTCATTTTGTAAAATCTGAAGAATGGAGAATACAAAAGCGGACACGGGAAAATATTTAGATTGTTATTAACGCTTATATATATCTTACTCTGTCTATGGCGAAGGCCAACAAGTCAGCTCCAGCTCGGTATCCTAAACTGAATAGCTCATCTCCTAATTTGGCATACCACTCACTCATTATTAGCATGTTCGAGTGCATGATACTGTTCAGGTCGACATATAGCATTTTATCAGGATCAGAATCGCGTAAAGTACCTGATGTGAAGAATAGAAGACATTTATCATAATTAGGAAGACGCGATCGACGTACGTTTGGTTTTCAAGAAATGTCGATATTCTGCTTACCATTATTTGTGTTGTTCACACCTCTCATATGTCGGCTCGAAAAATCCCAGCCTGTTTCCGCAGCACTTCTCAGGCCTGTCAAGATTTGTAGTTTCTCCAATTCGGTTACATTTTTAACAAGTTCGTAGTCTGCTCTATATTACGACTTAGTTGCAGTTTTACTCATATTACATATGACAAGGTCTTCAAGTACCGAACTTGGATCAGTTTCCTTAAACCTTAATATCTACTAGTCTGATTGCCAAGAATGATCATTTTTTGTATTGAAGGGTACATTCGACATAAGACTTCCCGACGTATTGGCAAAAGAAAGAAAACCAGCAGTGATTTCAGGACGTATGAGCATTTTGAGTGACCTCAAATTATCCGCATTCACAACTCGTATCTGAAATGTGGACCTTTTGAGTCCGCAAACTGTAAAACTGTAGTAAAAAAAGAGAAACAAAGCATGGAATATGTTTAAACACATCCTTGCCAACTGACCAACTTCACGATGAAAGTAAACCAGTCCTCCCTATTACCGGTGTAACAAGGACGCTTTTTTGTATACAGCTAGATTTCAGTGCTTTCGAGCATTTTACAACTTCGTTTGTACACATATCGATGGTGTCATGCATAACTGGGCTAACTTAACAACAACTTTTTTTTTTCACGAGAACGTTTTGAAAATTCTTCAAACTTTAGGCCCTTCTGAGACTCAAATAATTATTTCTAAGGCCTAATTAAGCTGGGAGATGAAATCTAACATCTCTCAAAAATATAATACGTATCACAGGAAAAAATTCTCAAAAAGTAACCCATACTATGCACTGTGACTACAACTCTGAAAGTGTATCCACTTAGCACATTTTGCGCGACAATTATTGTACTTAGTACAATTATGCTTCAACAAGGTGTCTACAAGAATGGAAAAATATAAATTCCTGACTTTTTCCAAACTTTTTTTTTCCTCTTCATTAAACCTTTACAGTATAGACAGTATATATTTATGTTTATACTACTAGACGCTATGGATAAAATGAACTGAAATTTGGAGTTGATTTTTGGGTGAAAGAATTAGGAAGGTGTTCACAAATAGTAGAATACGACTCTAGAGGGAGTGCTGAAGTAAAATTAAACGACGAAAAAATTTTCCGTGAGTTCATTCTTTGTTTTTTTCCCAAACTTCTTAAAAATATTGTTGAATTTCCTGACTATTTACAAACTTCCTGACCTACTTTTCAAATTCCTGACTTTTTCCAAACTTTCCAAATTTTCCAAATCTGTAGACACCTGGTTTAACAAGGTAGCACTTAGCACATTTTGCGTTTCAAATCGTGTCTGGAAGAGTTTTATCGAAAATCTTCCGGAAGAATCTCCGATCATTTCCAGAGAATATTTCATTGGAAATCTTCGAGAAGAATCTCCGATGATTTTTAAGGAATTTCATCGGAAATTTTTTATGGGAAAAATGCCGATAATTTCCGAAGAATTGAGACTATTTTCCATTCATGCAATGGAATCAGAGATTTTTCCTGAAGATTTCTGTTTGAGAAAAATCTCCGATAATTTCAAAAAACTGTCATTGGAAATCTTCGAAAATAATCTCCCCTAATTTTCGGAAAATATCTTCAGAAAAAATTTTCAACGATTTCCGAGAAATTTTATAAAAAATATTTGGGGAAAATCTCTGATCCCATCGCATAAGTAGGAAATATAGTCTCAATTCTGCGGGAATCGGAATTTCGTTTTCAAAAATTCCCGATGAAATTCCTTAAAAATCATCGGAGATTCATCTCGAAGATTTCCGATGAAATTCTTCAAAGGTCATCGAAAATTTTTCCGGAAGATTTTTGATAAAAATCTTCAAAAACTATCAGAGTTTTCCCCCCGAATATTTCCTATAAGATTCTTCAAAAATTATCACAAAATTTTCTCGATGAATTTTGATGAAATTTTCTGGAAAACATTGACAATTTTTTCTAAAGACTTCCGATGAGATTCTTCGTTGATTACCGAAATTTTTTCCCAAAAATTTCCAATGAAATTTGGAGCTACCACCTGGAGTCTTTCTTGCATTTCGCGCAAAATGGCTTAAATGACAGACAAAGTGTGCTATCTGATCTCCAGCTGATAATTTTGTCACGCAAATGGGCTAAGTACGATTGACCTAAAGATTTTTCCTTTAGAACAGTTATGCCCAATAGAAAATGTTGTGTTATCACTTGGCCCAAATGGTTTACGCGATCTAGCGGGCTAAAAAGGATATAATTCGTCATTCGCGAGAGTAGCCTGAGAGAGCATCGAGATCTATAAGAAAATATGTATATTAAATTCATTTTTCGTCAAAATGTCATTTAGCCCAATTGTGCATGAGACTATCGATAGGTAAGAACAAAAAGAAGGGGCTTCATTCTGATCAGGTTTTTTGGAAAAGTTTACAAACGTGTTACTGATCCACTTTTGGTACATCCTTACGTACTATTTGAATTAATAAAGATTTATTGGCGATAAGCAGAGACAGGTAGTTATGGTCATGATTTCTTTTTTTTTCCCTTATTTTTTTCCTGTCTATATTAGAATCTCAGCCCATAGAAGGAAGTTAGCGCGACAGGAAGAGTTTCATTTTGTAAGAGATTTCTGACTTTACATTTTACATCTGACAAAAAACAAAAGGAATACGCACGAATAATCGGTCGATACTGCCTTTGAATGGTGGAATAGTTGATCGATATAAATGGCCGATGGTGCCTTAAGTATACGTGCTTCGGGTCATTAACGTACATTCAACTCTTATGTAGAATGTTAGTGAGTCTTCATTTGGTTTTAAAATGTAACCAAACGCGGCGTACTAAAGGAGTACTTAAGATTTCAAAATCTATATCGGTGTTTTGGTAAAATTTTGTATAATGCCATAAGGGGTCGTTCACTAATTACATTAGGGGGATAAAAAATCTCTACATGACCTTACTTGGAGAGGGGGGGGATGTAAAAGCCATTCTTGCGTAATATTTTATTACGTATGTTTTAACTAGCCACCACTCAGATGACACATTTTTTGCATGTAGCTGCTAAAGATGAATAAACAGACGTACAGTGAAACCTATCTATAGTGGAAACTCAACGGACCACTTCAAAAATTTCCATAGTGATAGATTTTCCACATTAACCAGGTAAACCCCCCCCCCCCCTCAAAAAATTTATTTATTTTAGGCTTTTCAGGAAAATTTATGAAAAAATCTTACGTAAGAAGGGAGAGGGGGTTCAATTAATCCAGGGGGGTCAAAATGGCCACAATCTTCCTGACGTAATTAATGAATGACCCCTCAGTGGCCTTTCATCTTATTTCAATTAAAGTACGATTTTCCAATATCATCGTTCAAATATGTGTATTGTATTAATCAATAGAACATTCAATTTCAGTTAAAAATTGATCAAAAACAAGAAGGTGCTAACATAATTTTGAACTGGGAATGGGCAGAATCAAGAAAAATATGATTCGAATCACAAATCAATTCAAAGATATTGTTCACGGATGGGAGAAACGACGACAAATGTGATTCGAATCATGATTCACCTCTGAAACAACATGGAAAGTGATTTGCGAATCATTTCTGGCCGATCCCTACTTTGAACCAGAGACGAATAAAACTATAGAAAAGAATGGGAAATAAGTCCTGTGCTCAAAATACAAGTCAAACCCCTGGTCAGCCGCTTGTGTCAGAGAAGGAGATAACATTTTGAGAGGCAAATTTGTTGAGTGGAATAGGAGGGTAATGAATGATTTTTTATTTAGCAAGGTAGTAGTGCCACCTTGCTCCTGACATCATGGGCTAAAAACTAAGAAAATTTGCTGAAAAACTGGTCAAAAAAATAAAAGGAAGAGGTAACCGAAAACTCCGCCTATAATTGGAAAAAAGTAGTAAAATTTAGTGCCGAAAATGGTATTTTCACGGCCAAATAAATGTCAAAAACTCTATTTTTCTCGACCATAACTTCCGGTGTCTGATGATAAACAATTGTTTCTTACTGGTAAGATTCTGGCCGAGGAGTACAACCCACTGATTTATATCGGAACATCTTCAGACTTTCGCCTTCGCCTACTGGTACGTCTACTGATCGAAATTCAAGCCACCATTGCATTTCCTTGTCAAATATCTATTAGAATAGTGAATACGTGGTAATTATTAAGAAGAATTTATATTACTGAAAAACAAATGCTTTTCCCTAGAAATTCTTCCAGGAAGTTTTGGTATAGCTCCCCCCCCCCCCTCCTCACGACAATCTACATTTTCGAGGAGGAAAGGGCATTCTCAGTTACATGAAAACGAAACGCTAGAATAAATCAGTTAGGTACCTAATTTTTCAATGTTTGACGCTAATTAAATCCTTAAAATGGGTCAAAAGAATTGAAGTTCGACTTGAATGAACTTACTTCTATATTATTTTTTATAAAAGTGTCATTCTTGGTGTACTTGTAATACTCAGCTGCCATTTGTATTAACATGGGAGGCTGCGATCGTGTTTTATAGTATATTCGATTTCCATTCGGCATGTGATCGTATTTATCGACCAGTGTAATTATGTTTTCGATTATACCTCTGGCTGTTTGGTGCATGCCACAGATAAGAAGACCTTTCACGATCCAGTACGAATCCCAATAGTACATCTCTGCAACATTTTCACGAGCTCGGTATCAAAATATATTTAAAGTCATTCGCAAGTCTCACACTATCTAGGCTTGGGTGGAAAAACCCCAAAATATGGAAATTCACTGTTTATGAACTTAGATTCCATTGGATCAGCTCGTGATAAAATTTAAGATAGCTAATGTTCCGACGTAATCGAAGGTGAATGTACGCTTTACCTTTAAATCGCCCTCCAGCAATCACAAATGGATTCGGTACGTATATATAAGAATATTGATCCGGATGCTCTACCACTTGCGGCGGTATGATCCTTCCAAGGTCAATCCAAAGTTTATTGAGACCACTGAGCCACAGCGTATAATTTTCGTTGCTCGTCTTGTTCAATATTGCTGGCCAATTATTGAAATCAGTAAAATTATGCATGTATAACGATTCATTGGTGAAATGATTCATAACGAAGTTCAGTATATCTGATGGAGGCGGTGTGCCACCATGTTGTTTTCTGAGTTCGGTATAGTTGCGAACGATATCTTCCTCCGAATATTTTAAACTATGAGTGACGAATGTAGTTCCATCCGCGAATATTCTGGATGTCTGAACATCGTGAAGTAACATGCCCTCGCAGAAAACTTGGCTGAAATAAAGTTATAAAAGTTTTAATTTAGTCCCACTCAGTTTAGGCAATATAATGTGTGTATACTACAGGGAGTTAATGCCCACTTTTTTCACTGTTGATGGGATGGCCGTATTGGTGGGTGGTAAACATGGATTTTTATTTTGAAGGGTGTCTTAGGGCGAGACAATGTTCTCCTTCTTCGCAGGGAGACTGGAACATACCACCAATTTTGAAATCTTACGCGAAAACCTACATCGAATAAAATATCAAAATAGTGGTTATTTGAGTCAAAGATTTCGAATATCTATCAGATTTTTAACCTAATCCCGTCTGCCGCTGCCAAATTTGGAGAAAAAAGTACAGAAATTATTAGACAGGTTTTCTTTTCTCTAAAAGAAAAAAGTCAAGTTCTTCTCGTAGAGAAATGAGGGAGGGATGAGGTTTCTCATTGCTATTGAGAAAAAGAAGAAGCGCTGTTCCTGAATAAGAGGAACTAAATCTTTTATTTTCAGAAAAGGAAGAGATGAGGTCGGTTTTCCTCGCAGAGCGAACAACCTTCACCCCCCCCCCCGAAAAGATAACTTTATTTGTAACTGGAAAAGGGCAATTTACTTCTCTTTCTAAAGAGGAATATTTGCTCACCGAGGACAGAAACCAATTTTTGTCTCATTCTTACTCACAGAAAGAACAACATGTATCCCATTCTTCAAGAAATGAAACAGTTTTTCCTCTGTAAGTCTTGCTCCAATAAAAGGACCGGTTTTTTTTTCATTCAGGAAATGAAGGGGCCGATAGATATTCCTCTATTTTCTCAAGCTATTTTTCTTAATAAGTATTTGTTCTTAAAATACTAGAACTGGAACACGTTATTTTCCATGCCTAAAAGGGGAACGAAATTTTTATTAATCAAAAAAGGTAAGAGGCGGGGTTCTTCTTCTTCGTCGAAGAAAGAAAGAATGTTATTTTCGTCTAAGACTATTTTTATCTCTTTCTTCGAGGAAAGCAATAAGTTTTCCCATCGTTAGGTAATTTTGATCATATATTTCATCAAAATATGCATGAGGCCAGAAATTCAAAAAATATGCTGCAAATGAGCCAATCTAACTCAACTCGGAAAATTACACACTATAATCAAAATTTTTCACTCAATAAAAGCATAATGTTATGAACTAAATAAATGATCAAAGATGGAAATGAAGGAGGGACTTGTTCCTTTTCTAGAACGAAGAGAACCCTTCTTGTTCAATCATTCTGAGAACCTATGAATTTTCTTTATAGGAGGAAAAACAAATCGGTCCTTCCCTATCCTCAATGTAAGAAATGCGAGGAAATGAGAGAAAAATTTCATTTTTTGGCTTTTCGAAAGAACACAGTTCCCTCCTTCTCGAAAAAAAAAGGAAAAAGTTTCTCCAGGAAGCGGGGGTCTAGTTGGCCGAGTCGATAGCGCGTTGGTCTCGGGATCCGGAGGTCCCGATTCGAGCCCACGTAGCAACTCACCAGATTTCGACCTAGGCCAGTTTTTCGGTCGGAAGGGAAGAGGGCTAAGACAGCCGTAACAGCCTCCCCGAAGTCTCTGAGGTAATGCTCGAAAGGGTGGATTCCAGAGCTCGAGTTGAGAACAAATTAGAAAAGAACCACACCGGACCTAAATTATTAAGAATTACATGCATTTTCGCGGGGGGGGGGGGAACCTTGAATACTCATTTTTAAAAATTATTTGGTAAAAAAAAAAAGAGAAATCCACGAAAAAACGCGTTAAAAAAAATCAATGGTACCCCTGATTATTAGTACTGATGATAATAAGTACACAGACACAGATAGATGAATTTATTCTTTCTGGCCCCATTCAGTTTCTTCTTCTTCAGTGTCAGTTCCCTGCAGTGGCATGGAAAGTCTGTGTCCCTCAAAAGTGGAGGCAGTAAGCAAGGAGTCATGTAAATATGTAGATCTCCGGCAATCTCGTAAATCCAGTAGGGTCACCAAAGGGTGACCGGGTGGGCCCGGCCCGCCAAAAAATTGTCTGCCTCATCTGATGTGGTCCACACAAAGAATTTCAAATACCAAAACTTCCCTAAGCCCGAGAAAAACAGAAAAAAGTATGATGAATCGATCGTGGAGAACAGACGAGATGATCTCATATTGAAACACTTTTGATAAGAAAATAATTTTAAACTTCATTTCGTGATTTCGATGATAATTCAAAAAATATTTCTTCACTCTTCAAATAATATTTAAATAAACGAAATTTCTGGTATCCGTTACTTACATCTAACAAATGTTAACTTTCTTAATGTTGATAAGATGTAAGTGTTAGCTAGACATCAGGTATAATTTAGATCTTGGTATTTTGAAATCAGAATTCTGTATTCTGAAAAGCGTTATTAAATCGTATGAAGAAGAAGAAAAAAATGTAAAATTTCAAATTTAATGTTATGCGTTAGTATGGTGGATATGAATATAAATTCACTTTCAAAGAAGTTTTCAAAATAACAGTTATTGCTGTTTCAAATGCACTGTGCGACGGCAGTTTTTCACGTGTGTGAGGCGGATAAATGAACCATGATAGACTCCCAAGTTTATCAATTTTGCATGCAGAAAAAAATAGATTAAAAATATTGATCTCGATAAATTTATTGCCTTATCTGCAACTAAACATAGTAATCAGCGAACTATTTTACAATGAAGTAATTTTTCGTTACATTTCTCAGTTTCATCATTTCATCTGTACAATATCTCAAATTCAAAAACTTGAGGAGTGGGATTTTGTGAGATTTTCTTGAGCGGGGAGACCCTGTGTGTGACACGCCCTAAAAATTGGCGGCCCTCGCTCGGCCCGCCAGAGAATTTTTTCTGGTTACTCTACTGCGTAAATCATGGCTCATAGTAATTTCTCAAGGCGCCATTTTACAATTTACTGAATAAGTTTTTAATTTTTTCTCAATTTTCTTACGGGGGGGGGGGGGGTACAAATAATACTCTATACCTCCGATATTTTTAAGGGAGTAGAATATACCCCGGTACTTCCCCTACCCCGCCCACCCACCGTTCCGACGCCACTTATTTCCAGAACTTTTCGTAACAATGTTTTCAAACAGATTTGGGGGGCGCACGAATAAAATCATAGTCCAACATTTTTACCAGTAAGCAGTAATGCCTGTAACTATGTTGACCGCGAATCGACGTCGATGTGACGTCAAATCGACCTTTTGTCACGATTTAAAATTAACTATCATTGGCTACGTTGACTCCGCGTCGAAATAGTTCCGAGGTTGACGACTAAAAATCGACCCAACTCGACTGCGTATATCGACGTTGAATTCAGGTCGACATGAAATTCATAGCACTTCAAATCTACGTCGAAATTGAGTCGATTCTGGGTAAATGTCATTTCATGCACTGTAAATCCACGGTGACATCGAGTCGAATTTTAGTATATTATGATTTTCTAAAAAGCCTAAAATCGACGTTGAAATTCAGTCGATTGCGGGTAATTAGCTTTTTTCGAAGTTGATTTTGGGTAAATGCCGTTGAAAATTGTTATAGATGTAACATAATAAAATTCGACTGATTTTCGACTTTAAAAGTCGACGGAGAAATTAAGTAGAAATTGAGTAACACATATGCCTTTTAAATTAGACTGCATTTCGACTTGGATTCGACGGCGAAATGGAGTCGAAATGAAGTAGCATGGAATAGTTTGAAATTCGACTGCATCATGACTCAAAATCGACGTCAGTAAACAGTCGATTTAGTTTGAAAATCGACTCTATTTCGACGAACTTTTGTGAAGGCCTTAATTCGACGTCGTATTCCAGTCGACTCTAGGTCGACACTACCTAACGACTCCATGTCGACTCAAAATCGACGGTCGACAAGGTTTAACGGGTGTTTAACTTAGTATGTTTGAATCCTAGTCGAGCGGTGTTCTGAGACGACCTGAGTATACGGAAACGAGAAAACTTACCTAATGCATTCCTCTTTACATTCAGACCAATCTTCGTTTGGATTTTCGTAGAATCCGGAAGTTTGACGCGCCAAAAAATAAAACAAGAAAACCGTCAACAAAATTTTTGAAATCATTTCAATATTCGGCGCAAGTTTAGTTTAATTGGTAAAATCGCAACTGCACTCACTATCTGTTTCTCGAACTTGTTACAGAAGCATCAAAAGTACCAGTCCATGTGATAGTGTTCAAGTTTTTCAGATAGCCGACGACAATTTTCGGTATCGATTTTCCACCAAGCTGATGATCTATGGACTTTGATAAGAGCGAATGTTTCGGGAAGCGGTATCAGTCGGTATTCGAAACAGTTCTCGGGGGCGGCAACCTTGATTTTTCCCATGTGTAGCATAACAAAAAAAAAAGTTATTTATAAGAAAACTTAATTGCTTACTTTAGCACCTTGTCTAATAATTTACTACTTTTTTCTTTTTTTTTTTTGAAAATCTCATGTGTAGCAAAATCTTTCCATCTGCTACATACGCTACACAGATAGTTCCCCTGCCAAATGAAGGACATAAATTAAAGGTTGTTTTTCGAATTAGTCCAATAAGTAAGGGAATATATTATTTGGAAAAACGTACCTAGGAATTTCTGAGGGGGGGGGGGGGGGGAGATTTCAGTGTTGCGCGAACTGGAACTGTTTTGAACGTGCAATATTTTTCGATTTTCAATGTTTAAATTTTTAGTCAGACTTTTTTTCGAAATCGGTGGTACATTCGCATGTGTTGTATTTTCCGTCGAGAGGTAGGAGGGGAGGTTTGCGAGTAGAAAAAGTGCATGTATTGATTGATAGAAAACCAAATCTTCAAAGTACGAAGTATAAACTGTAATGGTACTGTAACTGTGCCGAAACTGAACTGTAACTCGACTGTAACTAAAACTAAACGGGTGTCCTGAGTCGCAAAATATAAATCAAAACTAAACTGATGTCCTACCTGGCAGAAAAAAGAAGTGAGTAAAGAAAATGAGAAAAAAATAAGAAGAATGTGATACTGAAAAGGTCGCACGCCGGAAGTAGGCACAGAAATGCGCAGGACAAAATACGTTTGCTAGACGCTCGCATCCTGCTACACAGTAGCTAAGCAGGACGATTGATACGAAAATGCACATTTGCGAGGGGAGGATAGCCGCACTTGATACGGAATTAGAATTTTCTCATAAATTGGCAACGTGGAATATTTCGTATTCGTATTACCCAACATTTCCAATTATTATAAATATTGACGGTTCCGGAAAGTAATGACATTATTCTGAATTTTAGTACCAGGTTTTCATTCTGGCCTGTATTTATCCAACCCCTCTAGAAATTCTCGGTTTCCGAGCCACCAGTCCGCCCCTGACCGATCTATCAACTGAGAGCTATACAGGGTTAGTCAGTTTTCCTTCCGCCATAGGAAAACTCCGTTAGGCTGAACGAAGTACCTATGACTCAATGTGTTATCTACCAAAATGTACAGTAGGCTCTGTTATCGGTTAGGACTATTCGTGAATAGCGACGAAACCGATAACAGATCTTCATTGTAACGGAGTTTTCCTATGGCAGAAGGAAAACTGACTAACCCTGTATGTGTGTAAGCATACAGGCATGCAGAATATAGGTATACCATTTGCGTTTTCATTTCAGTTTCAAAGGAGAAGTCGTTCTAGAGACTTGTTTTCCTCTTTGACTTCCTGAACTCTAATAGTTTTGTTTCTACTTTTTCAAATAGAAAGTTGTGGTGCTTGAAAGAAAATCTAATAGTTCTACAGCTGCGTTATACGCCGAAAATTTATGGCACTATTTTCGACTTTCAGACTTTTCTTAGAGGACCAATGGTGTTAGTAAAAACTAGAAAAAGTAATTTCCTGGCCCTTGTTATATGTACCTTTAAGAGCGCCGAAGTTTATAAATCCCATATAGCGCGAGATAAAATTTTTAAAGTTGATATCATACTTTTTTGTAAAAAAGTTTTCGAAGAAAATCCAATTTTTTACTTGGGTAGTTTTATTTATTTTGCGCTATTTTTCTCTCATATAGAGCAGCGCTTCACATGGAAACTTCCATGTGGAGTATCTGCTTCTCGTTTCATATGGGTTCGACGCCAATGTATACCTTTGATATATATTAGACATTCTCCCTCCCAGTAAAACCACAACGTATTCAAAACTTTCTGTTGGATTTTGCTGCTGATAACGAATAATATTTATAAATTAGTTATAGATCATCTCGCAAGTGTTGCTCATCAGTGTCACCGCATAGCGAGTCAGTTTTAAATTCGATAAATTTTGCTATCTAACAGGATACGGCATACTCGGCAACTAATTTATATGGAGATTCATCGAAATAAAGTGATAACAGTTTACAGTTTGTTTTGATTGCATGAAACAGAAATTCCTCGACACAAAATCAACGCAATCTGTGAAATTAATTTATAGCATAAATCTTTTAAGAAAATGATGACGTCGATATATTCAGTATAATATTCTGATATGCATTATCACACACTAAATAAGTAACAAGAATTAGGTAACGTATAGCTCCAATAAATGTTAGTAAATTGAACTATAAGCCATGTAGCTACAGAACATTATTATATAATTGCTATAATGGTAACTATGGTGGCCAAGAGTTTTTGAAGGCGAGGATCTGAAAACTACTGAAGATTTGATCCATATGTGTCAAGCATCTCCATGCAAACTCCATTGGTCCAACCAAAACCTGTTTGAGACTCATATACACCACCAACTCCAGGTTGGCCACTATCGAGTGCGCTATACTGAAAATTAAAATATCAGTTGTTCTCATTATTTTTATCCATGTAGTGTAATGTTACGCACTTACCGATCGACATATTTACTGAGTGAAGGAAGGTAGATAGGTATACGTATACAAGTGTGAATTTACAGAAAGGGCAATTGGAGCAACTCCTCCAATGTAAATTAAAATTTCTTCAGAAATAGTGCACCAATGAGAAAAAGTCCTGCGGGTCTTTAAGAGTCTCCAAAAATTGGAAAAAGCCAGACAGAACGAGTTTAAAGAATCTTAATGAGTCCTAAATCGGGCTGACTTCAAACGTATTTTAACGACGTTTTCAGTAGTCATATAATCTTAGAAAGTCAAGAATATGTCCGCAAGCGTTTTAAACAAGCTCGAAAAAAGCCTTCAACCGTTAGACAGCTTACAATCTCCAGAGCGGAAGAGTCTTTAGCATCAACACTTGCCTTGTCCGCTCCAAGCATACTAATTGTATTATTGTGATAAATATAGACAATCGTTCAAGAATTGTCTATTATTTGAGAATCCAGCGAATTGTAAAAACAGTACATTTTGGAAGGTATTTTCATTCCCATTCATAACAAAATAGTCAATAGCACAACCCTTGAAACACAATCGAAAATCGACTCTTTTGTCGACATTCAAAATCCATTCCCTGTGATCAAAATTGATAGAGAATTCGATAAAGACGTCGACTTACCGTGTCGACATAGAATTTTAGATCAAATTGTACTAGTATTTATATATAAAAAAAGTTCTGCGGCAGTTCAATGACCTCCGAAGATCATTGGCCTTTGGGGTAGAGGTCATTGATCTTTAGTATAGCACACTGACCTTTATTGATCAGATGGCTGTTTTCAGCCTAAGTACAAACCTGTGATGAATCCTAATATAGGATTCATTGAACTTTCGAAGGTAATTGACCTCGAGTGATATTCTGCATCTAACTATTTATAGAAATTTCATTCTCTGTGCCGAAGAGTGTGCCGCAGTTTGATGGCTACAAAAGTGTTTCACAACATTGAGTAAGCTGTCCACCACATGCACACGAACAATACCAATCTTTCTAGTCTGGTAGTAACACGCCCTGCGATTCGAATGCCTTGTTCGTGTGAACTGATGGGGGTTACAAGACGCATTATATATTTCCACCTCGATTGATAGTGTAGTCACTGTGTTCGCTAAGATGTAAGTAAAAGTACTCGAATATCACTAGTTTTTCAGCGTTAGTGAGACTCAAACCCGAGACGCAAGGACTGCGAAGCGAGCACGCTACCACTTGGCTACACTGCGACACCACAAGTCTATGTAGATTCAAAACAGCCAAGCTGATAAATAAGGTCAATTCACCCTACACTAAGGTCAGTGAACTCTATGCCAAAGGTTAATAATCTGCAGAGGTCACTGAATTGTGGCAGAACTATGTTTAAATAACTACTGGGTCCTTCTCCAGAGACTGAGAATACTTTGTTACCAGCACATTTTGAACCCCAACTTTCGATTCCCCTCTTTCTTTCTTTCTTTTTTTCTAAGGGGGGGGGGATTCCACCCATCCAATTCAACAGGGAGGTGTCCTTCATTGTGAATGTTAACATCGTGTCTTTATACCTATTATACGTATTTTTTTAAACTTTTGTTTGATTTATTTTTCCAAATAAAGTGGTATTATTATTCAGAAAGATTGGAAATAAGTATATGTGACCTGGAATCATGAAATGTGCCACTAGTGTCAAAAATCATTTTTCACTTTCTTAACAATTCTTATAGCAAGAATCATGCTATTTCGAATGAAATAAATCGTAGCTTTCTATCTTCATTACTCATTAGTTTTTCCACAAATTGCATTTAAAAATTATGTCAAAAGTTTAAAAACATCTGTTTACATGGTGTCGTGTGAAACGGGCCTACAGGAATGACAGAGAACAAGAAATTGAAACGTGGTTGTCATAGCAACGCGTAAACGCACCACCATAGATGTACACGCTATATACATCTGCGCACCACTACCACCATCCCATGGTTACACTCGTTTATCTAGAAAACCTGTTTTCGCACAAGAGGCGTATTTCATGATTGCAGGTCACATACCTATAATATGAAGAAGTTCAATTTTCTCTCAGTGACTTCACTTTCACGGAGTGATGGTTTGGAGTTCCGTTGCCACAGTCCACTGTTGTGGTTAATATTTGACTGGTGCGAGGATATGTGTTTTTTACACATTTTCAATACAACTAATGGCAATACTGGTACACTTTTGATCCCTGAATACGATCCAAGTGCCAGGTCATTGTCATTGGCCCATGTGATATCATAATTTTCAAAAATTCCTAGGAAAATGATATGTTTGAAACTGTTTTGGCCATAGTTGTGGATACCAATGTTTTTGCCATAGGCAAGATATCTATCATTGTGGACAAAATTCATCCCCCCTCACTAAGTTTTGAGGCTCCTGCTCAGTAAACTTGTTGAATATGCTCTACTACATAAGCAAACAAAGTATTATGGGGGGGGGCACCCTAGTCTACTAGCAAAGTTTGATCCAAATATCGCTGTGAAAATGTAACTCGACTTTTGTATTGAATTCTGCAACAAATTCGATCACCATGTTGACATTTTGAGAGTTACTGTTCAAAACTCTAAGTATGTCTCGCTTATCTATGTACTCACTAAATTATTCATTTTGAGGACTCGTGAATAACTCACGCATGCAGGATGGGTGTAGAAACCATTCGATTCTCACCTATTCTGAATTATCTCTCCCAGGATTGATTTTGGGATCCACTACTGGGTACTCAGTAGTTTTATTAGTGTAGTATGCGTTATCCGAGATATTTTATCGGAAATATTGAACTTAGGTATTGAATTATTCACAAAATAATTTGCTATTAAAGTTCCTTACTTTCTCGAACATTTGACCAGTCTGCTGATAACCTTTGTATGTCGTTTGAATCCATTTCTGCGCTAAATTGAATGCAATTTTCCCTGCCTTTGGGTTTTCATTACTGTACTGCTGTAAACCTTGAATAAGGAAGGCTTGAAGTGGAGGCCAACAATTCGGCATGTCCCATCGCTCACCTGTTGAATAGGTTGACGTTGGTACGCCTGTAATTTGTAAATTAGGCCGTCAATAGGTATTTGCACAAGTATATAGGCTCAGTCACAACTCAACCAACTTTTTACGCTACAGTGGTAACTAAATGTTCGGCAGATGTACCAAAGGTGGTCATAGCCTTCATGAAACCAGTTTGAAAACGAATGAGCTTTCACAAATATACGAATAAAAATAAAAACAGCAAATGAAAAATTATGGTCATGGCCACACTATTGAAGTACTATAGTCTCTTATTCTTTCTCGGGATTATTATAATACATTCTTTTTCAATGTAGCTACATGAAAACTATGGCCACATTCTGCACAGCTGCTCTGAAAATAATTACAGTAATATTCTGTATTCAAATCGGAATTGATGATCTCCTGCGATATCAAGTAGTTTATGACTTTTTCCACGTATTCTGTGTTCTTGAAGGACTTGGTCCACAAAGGCACAAAGTTGCTGAGGTAAAAATAATTTCTGCTGGAGTTGGTAACTAAGTCGTAATCCAGCCATACTCCAACTTCATTGTTCCAAAATAACTGAGGAAAAATGTAAAACGTTACTTATTAATTTACAAAAGAACACAAACCAAAAATCTGCTATAATTGATACAGAAAGTAGATATACATGAATTAAAAAAATCCCTGCTTTCCATGGACCACTGATGATAAGGATAATGATGATGAATGTGATTACGATAGTTATTTCTTTCCTTTTATCTCTTTCTTTTAGGTCACCGTCTCACTTTTTCTTTGGATGACGTATCCAATGCCGGACATTGGCGATCGTGGTTTCTAACACATATGCAACTGTCTTGGGGAGGGTTGAGTCTGAGTAGTTTGCCGTTGTTTTCCCCGCGGTTTTGTTACATAAAAGCATGTCCTTCTCTGTGCCGAAGAGTGTACAGACGTAGTTTACTTACTAGTCCCGTGTTTCACGACGTTGAAGCTGTCCACGACATACACACGCACACAGTACCAATCTTTCTGATCTGGTGTTAACATGCCCTGCGATTGTAATGCCTTGTTCGTTCGACCTGGCGAGGGTTACAGGACGCGCTATGTTTCCACCTCGATTGATACTGTAGTCGCTGTGTTCGCAAATGTAGATAGCACTATTTTGCTCTCAGGTGTCGATATTAAAATTTGAATGCAAGTGTCGAAGTGCACAACTTTCAGTTAGTTAGCTCCTTCAATTTTCGATACAAGCAATATGCAGTAACTTTCATTTTTCTTTAGAAGCAGCAGTAACTCGTAGCTATCTTTGACAAAGAATGTTTGGATGGGTGTACGGCAATGCACGTAGGCCAAAGTGACTGCAGTACTGCAGTGCAGGCCCTGGAATTTACCCATTCAGGTATCACGTCCGAGATCGGAGGGCACTTTGGCAGAGGATAGCATTTGGATTAGCAAACTTTCATTCAAATATTTTAAAGCCTTACAAACACACAATTTTTTTAAATTTTGGAGTTAAATTTTATCCTCGCCTTTACGACCCTATTGAAAAGCAGAAGTACATATTGCACTGAAAATGAAACAATATCACCATCATCCATTGCCAATACTGAAAATTGAAAGGGGTAGAAAATTGAAAGTTGTGCACCTCACAAATTATGCCAAACTTTTATGATTAGAATTCTGAAGGTGGAATGGCCTCTTCAATATCGAATGCGAGCAATTCAGTTTAGTAAATCTGTGTTACCTTTGAAAATTCTATCCACTGACTATCACTGAAGGAAGGAAAGAAATGTTGAATTTGAATTAGTTGGTATGGGACTTCAATGAAAAATTTTGAATGCTTGTAGCTTTTTCAATCTTGAGTATCAGCCCTGTACATACCTTTTTTTTTTATCTCTCGCTGAACATTATCACCCCCTACTGACTTGGCATACTTAGCTGGAACACTCTCTATAAGAGGGGGAAATTTATGTTCAGTGTTTGCATCGTAGTTGAGTTTAGCCACAAGCGAGGCTTCTGACTGCATAGAAAATTCGATGATTAATTCGATGGACATTAGATTTTATTCTAAGTGATGAAAGGTGAAATGTTACATGATTCAATGGTCCTATAATGTATTCAAAAAAGTCAAGCTATATATTAGAATAAACTGACAACGTAGTGCTACTTTAAATGGATGAAGGCATCACAAGGTAATATTGAAATCATATCTTCACAGGTGGGAGTCAGTATGGCCAGTTTTGAAAACTGGCCTTAGTTATTTTATTTTAATTTTTTTTTTTTTGTCAATCGGCATGGCTTTTTTTAAACCAATCACAGAACAAGAGTTTCAATATTTTTTCATTGCACTTATGGTCAAATTGTATTATTCTCATCAGAGCAATATGGTCCCCACATCAAATCCCGGTTTTTTGTGACGAGACTCGTGCATTCGCGTATTATTGTCTAAAATTAGGAGTTACAAAAAATGGTGTCTTTCGGCATGGTCATCTTTATGCAACGATAGACGTTCATGATCTAAAAATAATTACATCCAATTAATGGGCTAGTATGCCTTTATCAACTCTCTATATAATATTTTGTTTTGGAATCTACTAATCGACGGCAGAACGCTTTTCGTTCGCTATTGTCTTTTGGCATGGACTTTTTCATGTGTCCTTCGGCATGGACTTTTTCATGTGTCCTTCGGCATGGCACACATCACTTTGATTGCTATGCCAAAATACAGAATCCCCTCACTGTCGGCCCAGTCTTACCAATATGCTATACAGAATGCCTCTTAACGACTCCCATCAAAAAAAGTTCAAATATCCCCTACTTTCCTCCACGAAAAAACGTACCTGAAATATCAATACAAATATTTTTGAAGAATGACCCACAGAATACCAATATTTCAAATCATGATATGCTTATTCAAAAGTCGCATCACTCCTTATGAATATAGGATAGTATTGTAAGTATACAATGTTCTAGAGATTCAATTATACGTACTTTGTCAATAGCTTGGTACAGATTTTTTTCCATGATTTCGTAGCGCTCTGCAGCTAAATTGTTCTTCACTGTTTTATGCCATTCTTTCATGATTCGGGCATTCGAATGCATTAGACTGTTGAGATCGACAGGAACCATGCTTGCTGGATCAGCATCTTGTAATGAACCTGTAAATATTGAATATTGTACCATGTATGCCACACATATCCACGTGGTACGTTATTCTACTTACCAAGGTTCGAATTATTCTCGCCTCTCATATGGCGACTCGAGAAGTCCCAACCAGATTCCGCCGCTGCTCTTCGTCCAGTCAACGTTTTCAGTACATCCTTCCTCTTACAATCTTTAATGTCGTTGTAGTCCATCCTAAGACAAATTTTACGTTCATCAGTTTCGTGTCAAAGACTCGAAGAATGCCAAGCGAATATTCTCGTATAACGTAAGTATATACTCAGTACTCACCGATAGTACTCGGGTCGTGGATCGCAACCGACTGATTTGTAAGTGAACATTGAATAAGTATTCTGATTTTTCACTACAATGATTTGTCGATGGTCCTTCCACCACTGAAATTCCTTGTCAAATAACTGTGAAAATAGCCAAGTTGCATTATGTAGATACATGAGAGGGAAAAAAGGAGAGGCAAGCGAATTTGCATACGCATATTTGACACCTCGTAGGCACAACACATAATATTCGTAAATTTGAATCTGTAGTTGGGCTTGGGGTGTAATAAGGGGAAAATGTTATTTTTAAAGTTTGTACCAATTTAAAGAATAGTCAGATTTGTCTTACCTTCAAGTTAGCTTTCAAAAACGTTTCATTTTTGGTGACTTGGTAATACGCATTGGCCATTTGTATCAACATGGGCGGTTGTGCTCTTGTTTTGAAGTAGACCCGGTTTGCATATGGTACGTGTCCGTACTTCTTAACAAGCCATGTCATATTTTCAATTATACCTTTTGCCGTATCATGCATGCCAGAAAGTAGAAGGCCTTTTATAATCCAGTAAGAATCCCAGTAATACATTCCTGCGGATAATACACGGCGGATTGTAAACAGTGTTATCCTGATACCAGTATGTAGGGGAAGTGGGGTAATTGTGTCCGACGGGTAATTGTGCGCATGCTCATTTCGCTAAGCCGGATGACGTCACATGATCGCGAGATACAGGCGTGTAGCTCGAATAAAGTGGCGGATTTTTCAGAAATTGTACGAGCAGTGTTGCCAGAGATTTAGACCTTTTGAAAATTTGGTTCAATTTCCTGGTCCTTTTTAAAAAATTCAAGCTCTTCCTGGCCTTTTCTGGTCCTTTTTGAAATTTAAGCAATAAAATGCGAATTAAAGGCCCTTAGTAGCATCCAAATGTTCGAAGAAAAAACCCCTCAGTAACATTGAACTAAGGGTATTTTTCTTGTGTTACATAACCTGATTGAATTTTTCACACAAAACAGACAAAAACTCTACTATAAACGTTTTGACAAGAGTGTTATCTCCCTTCTGTTTAAGCAGTCTTTTTAAGCTTCCCGGTGTCCAACTCTTGACACTTGGAGTTTGAGACTGTCTCAGACGCATAACGCGTGATGATAGATTTAAAATCGGAATCAGAAGGTGAAGTAAATTCGGAATGTGAAGATGAACCTGAGCTTAGACAATAGACATTCATCCAAGATGATCTCTATGAGTTCAACTCTATACTGCTCTGTACGTGTGATAAAGTTCTTTATTAAGATTTTGCATTGAGATTATTGAACTGTATGCACTAGGAAAGTTTAAAACGAAAATTGGCATCCACGAAAGAGAAGTGTAAAAAAGTAATAAGAATGAAAAAATCCTACGATCACAAGTACCATAGGCAAGCAGGACCTATAATAAGTTCCCCTGGATCACCAGTTTATTACATACAGAGTAACAATGACATAACAAAAAATGACCGAATTATTTCCAGGTGTGCACCTGTAACCAAAATAACCGGGCAAAAAAAAAAAAAAAAAAAAAAGCAATTTAGGTTACCAGTTCTACAATTATCACACTATCAGTACCACTTTGAAGTAAAAGATGCTATACTTTAGCGCTCCTATGGTCGCTTGGATGCACACCCAAAAATATCTGGTCCTTTCCAAAAATTTCTAATCCTTTTCCTGGCTTTTTGGGAAAAGAGTTTCAGGTCCTTTTTATTCATTTCGGGTCCTAACTCCTTGAACAATCTGGGACACTTTCGCACTCCCAATCTGGCAACACTGTACGAGAAGTGTTTAGTCCGGACCGCAGAGACGGCATTCAAAATCAAAAAACGAGGGTGTAAACACGTGTACATTGATCGATAGTAAAAGTAAGTCTAATGCGAGCGCTAAAACATATAAACCGTAACTGAACTGATTCTGAACGGATGTCCTACCTAACCTATTGAGG